>JABXJD010002733.1:0-45437 GCA_013375575.1 Percina caprodes
AATAATGTCACCACTAATGGAAATTCAATCAACGGCCTGCAATCCTATCCGCCCCACGATGCTTCACCCAGCTCTAGAGCAGGCAGCAGCACCCCACCAGGACACACTCAGCAGCAGCAGCCTCACAAGCAGAGTCAGTCTCCTGGTGGACAGCCTGCGTCACACTCCCGGACTCCTAGTGGAGAAACTGTACATGAGCAGGGCAGTCCCACCAGTACGAGCAGCAATAATCCCAAAAAAGACGCTGAGGTGAACAAGAACCACTCAGACAGTCCACGACGCAAACTCCAGCCATGTTCGAGCCAGCACGAACTGCAGTAACAGCAGCTCTGACGGTGGTTCCAACCATGAGGGAGGTAAAGCAGAGTCTGCCCAGCCTAACCTCCGCCCTGGACGCCTGACTCCCATTTCTCCTTATAAGACAAGCCAACCACTCTACCCCCTGCCCCCCTCTAATATGGGCTACCACGGATCTGTAGTGGGGGCTTACGCTGGCTACCCATCCCAGTTTGCTCCCGGGCTGGACCCGACAAAGTCGGGCCTCGGCATGGGAAGCATGGGAAAGCACCCGAGCTCCAGCCCTCTCACAGGGGCCTCCTCCTTCCTTCATGCAGAGTTTATGCAGGGACCCCTACTGTCTAAGCTATCCGGGTGTATCCCATCTTGGCGGAGGCAACTGCAACTCCTGCATCCACGACCCTTCCTCCACCCTCAAATCAAACTTCCCATTGGTTTACCCCTCCCACCCGCTGCACTCCCTCCACCAAAACTCTATGTCGTCCAGTGTGTCCTCCTCCCTCTCACATCCCCTCTACACGTACGGCTTCATGCTCAACAATGATCCCCTCCCTCACGCCTGTAACTGGGTCTCAGCCGGGGGGCCGTGTGACAAACGTTTCTCAACAACCGACGAGCTCCTGGCTCACCTGCGCACACACACAGCCCTGCCTGTGGGAATGGACAGTAAGCTGATCTCTGTATCCTCCTCTGGACCTGCCTCCTGCCACCTTCACCTCCCCCACCAGAGCAGTCCAGGCTCCATGCCCAGCTCCTTCTCTCTCAGGGCGCCCCCAGCCTGGGTTTAGCTCGCTATCACCCGTGCAAGGTCCATCTGCCCCCTGGACCCTCCTCCATCTCCCTGCACACTCTGCCCACCACAGGCCCGTACTACCCTCATTACGCTCTCTACAGTCAAAGACTTGGATCTGCATCTGCGCTGGGCTACCAGTGATACCCCATCTACTAACATGTTTAAAGGAATAGTTCGACATTGTGGGAAATACACTTTTTCTTTTTCTAGTTGAGAGTTGGATGAGAAAGCTAAGAAAGATACCACACTCATATATTTCTCTTAAAAATAAAACTACACCCATTTAGCTTAGTTTAGCACAAAGACTGGACACAGGAGGAAAAAGCTACCCTGCCTCTATCTAAAGGTAACCACCTACCAGCACTATTAAATCCTTTTTGTTTAATACGTAAAAGTGTAAAAGCGTTCAGTTTCCAGGAAGATAGGATGTTACGACTCCTAGCAAAGAAAAAGACCAGCACGTAACCCCTTGTTGAACACTGAATTTGTGTTTTTACACTTGAGTTTTTTTGTAAGTATTAAACAAATAAGTTTCAGAGGTGTTGCTGGTCAGAATCTTTGTGCTAAGCTAACCTAGCATACAAGAGTGATATTATTATTTTTACTCACTTTTCCGCCAAAGCCATTAAGTGCATTTAGCAAAATGTCCAACTATTATTTTAAGCCTTTTACTTAATTGTGGAAAGTTGCTGCTTCCGCTGACTTAAGACTGGATTCAAGTGGAAGTCCTTGATTTTGATTTGAGTTTTCACACTTTTTTTTTTAATACATTATGATTATATATGAGATTTGGTGTTTCTAATCAGGCTCCACTCAGATCAGAGGACACATGTGGCAATTGCCTGTCTGCACATTGATCGGATACTTTTGCAACAGAAATGACTGCCCTTGGGTGACTTCCGCCCCTTGGGCTCAGCAAATTGATGGTTAGATGCAGTGTAATAGCTCCTGGATGTTCAGGGTTCTCTCTGCAAATGATGATGATTTAGTGTGGAAAAATGTAATGTGGCAAGGATGGCAGTAAGCTGCAGCCGTGGGCTGATGCAAGGCTGGCCACAGTCGCTTTCTCCTTGCAAGAGATGCATGTAAGCTTGACACAGCAACTGTTTATTCAGCCCCATGGTTTGTGATGATTTGTTTTGGTTCCTTATGTTTTGTTTACTCCTACTGAGAAGTTGTATTTATTTTTTACCCGGTATCTGGCTTTCACATTTACCATATAAATCTGTTCTCATTTTACAATCCTCTAAGCAGATATGATGACAGATGTTGAATATGTCTTAACACTTCTTTGAGAATGAATGTTGAAATCACATCTCTCTCTCTTTCTGAACTCCTCAGTTTTCCCCATTTTTAACAGCAATTCAATAAAAAGGAGATGTGATATTTTTATGTAAAAATTGGAACACCCTGTGGTGGTATCCAATTGAAGGGGAGGTCATATTTTGTTAAATAAATCACACTGAAGATGTATATTTTGTTGTCTTCATTTCTATGCTCTTATATTTACGGTTTTTCAACGGTAAGGAATCAAAACATCTGCGATAATCATCAAAATCATATTTTGATGATTATCTCAGGTCTGTTGAGGTCAATCTGTTGCACTTCACTTTAATGTGTTCTTTTCTTCTTAAAAACCAGGGTAGAGAGGACATGGTGGTTTCCTATTGGAAATACTCCACACGGCAAACACAATCTGATGTACATACAGGTGATATTATTGATTTACAAAAAAAAAGAAATATTTCCTAAATATTTCATCGGCCAGTTGTAGCAGTTGACAGAACTCTACCTTTAGGGTTCAAACTCTCTAGCGGTGGTGGAAGAAGTTTTCAGATGCTTTAGGCTACTTTAAATACTAATAATTCCTCACTGTGAAAATACTCCACTACAAGTAAAAGTCCTGCCTTCAAAACTTTACTTTAGTAAAGGTACGTATCAGCAAAATGTTCCCATTTACTTACTATATCTGATGTTTCAGGATTAATATTCCTGCTGCATTAATGTGTATGTTGTATTTTACTGCTGTAGATGCTTAAGGTTGCGCCTATTTTACCTCCTTTTTATATACTGTTGGGAAGTTTAATCCACAGCAATACCTCATTTTCGATAAGATCATCATATGGTTGTAGTGTCACTGTCCTGTGAGAACCACGTATCTCTAAAAAAACGTTTCATGGTGTCAGAAAAACAGCCCTGTTTTCAGCTTTGTGACGATACATTTTCCAGCTGATCCAAGAGGCTTTTGAAGACTTTATTTTGTCTCCCCCCCCTTCTCTATGATGGCCGGCTTTCCCCCTCGTCTTTAAGTGTGGCTATTCAGAACAACTATATACACTTTTGATTTCCATCGTACAAACTACATCTGATCGAGTATATAGTCCTCAGGGCAAAACAAAAAGTGAAGTAGTGAAATGAATATGTAAACTTTTGTCAGCCTGGCTTTCATGCTACGTGCATTTGTAACTGGCTATTTTTACTGTGAAAGAATCCCATGATTAATGACTAGGCTTTACTTCCGTGTTGTAAGTGCAGTTTATAAGCAGACCACATGTGTACAGCTCACATTCCTCTATTCTACAGTAAATGCAGGGTCACCTTAAAGCTACAGCATCCTTATTTGTAGCTCATGGATTTCATCAAACGGTGTGTTTTACAAAAATGTTGACATCTGTGGACGGAAAAGTCCAACCCATCAGGATGTAACGTGTATATATACAGGATCCTGATAAGAATCAGAGCATCAGATCTAAGATAAAGTCCTGACGTTTGCTCAAGTTACCACATAATGGGCAGCGGTAATATGCCATTTCCTAGCAACATGACACTGTGACACCCTTGGCGAAGTCTAGATGACCCACGCTGGTCGCTCACAACTCTAACAAGGGACCCACAGGGGTCAAAACAGCCAGTCCCCGCTGTAACAAGAGAAAGCGCTCCTGTTTCAGTGGTCTGAGATGCTGTTGTCGGGTGTCTGAGTTCGGCAGGAGGGCATGAGATGCAGGCCCACTCCGGAGGTTTAATGTTGCCAGATATTGCCCAGAAAACAGACACACTTAAGTTTATTAAGTCTAAGAAATTGGTTGGCTGCTGATACGACGAAGTAAAACAGTCAATGTCAGTTTTGGAGACGATCTTAGAAGAAATTTTATTGTTTTATTAATTTGGTGTATTTCAGTTTGCTTTTAAAATATATATTTACTGTACTAAAGGTATAGTGGGAAATATATTGTTAGATTAGGATGCCACCTATTGGTGACCAATGAAACCTGTTTGCCATCTAATTTTAATCATTATGGTGTGTCTTGTCTCCTAATGTATAACATCAACCTGCCCAGGTGCTGCAAATGAAGATGAGCCATTTTTTCTCAAAGAGACACAGGCTTACAGTTTTATATAGTAATTCATTTAATTAATAATAGTTTTACAAAATAATCCTACTTACTAGCTTTTTACCAGCATTTTCAACAGGATCTCATCCAGAACAATCTAGTAATTTAAATTCATTGATTGAAATCCTCTGTATATAAATGACTAATATAACTAATACAAAATAATTCTTACTCAGGGTGTACTTAAATTACTTTGTACACAATTACAAATTAATTGATCTAAAGCATCTGTAAATTAATAGATAACGGAAATAATAGATTTACAAAATAATTCTTTAACTGGATGTCACGGTCCAATGAATTAAAATAATTGCCATGAACTTTCACCCTCAAAATAATAGTTAGCTGCAGGCCAACTTTGTTTGTGCTTCATTTCCACATTCCAATGATTGTATGTAATGCTTTAGCAAACGCTTCCACATGCATTAAATATCCAAAATGTACCATCTAATTTCTCGTTCCAATCCGCTGACATAATGTCACCCAGACTTGCAGCTGCTTGCATAATGATAAATGATAAAAGCCAGTCATGCTGTGAGACACTGAAACACTGTTTCATCCTTCACAGCTACTAAATCACTGAGTCCTGAGGCACAAGACATCTGTTGAAAGCTGATTCCTTATCAGCCTTCCAGCATGATTTTGGGAAACATCTGAAGTTTCTGAGCACTTTCTGGCACAGGAAAACTCCCAAAGAAGTCTAATTTTCTAGACACTTTCACTGATCTATTGTAGCATAAAATGTATTCTTGAATGAATGTGAAGCTCATGAAGGAAACTAGGAAAATATGAATTTGATTGCTTTTCATCAGAAACTGACATATTAAAAAATTACAGGAAACATTTTTCATTATTACCATAATTAGGCATGTAAATGAACCATGACCCCTTTTAGTTACTGTTGCTACGCCTGTCAAGAACAGGATATAATGCAATTTACAATTATAATGGTGACATGTTTATTACATGAAATTCTTAGTAATATTTGAAACAATGGGTTCTTGATTTCACTTAGAGGTAGACAGAAACAGGCTTTTTATTTCTAGAAGTCCACAACAGTCACTAGCAGATTTTTTGTAGCTATAGCTAACTAGCTAATGTAGCTAATATTAGCTCCATTAGCCGGTTGAAATTGCTGTCCCCCAATTACTTTGCCTTGTTTTTAGAATCTTAAAATATTCACACTAATGGATAGAAACATAATATTGTGCTAAAATGCTTAGGGTAACATGTCCCAGGCAAAAAGTTAGCACCCTGACTGGTTAATGATTTATGAAAAGACATACAGAAACAGCATTATTTGGCAAATGTAGCTAGCTAGATAGCTAATGAAGCTAACGTTAGCTCCATAAGTGGGTTGAAATTAAGTTTTCATTGTTTTTAAACAAAAAAGGGGTCTTAAATGTGTACTGGATGTAGCCTGATGTCGTCGTACTCAGATCCTAGTCATACTATGAGTCTGATACTGCTCCATTGTGCTGTGATTATGGGGCGTATTAGTAGAACATCCATCCATCCATCCATCTTCATCCGCTTATCCGGTATCGGGTCGTGGGGGCAGCAGCTCCAGTAGGGGACCCCAAACTTCCCTTTCCCAAGCCACATCAACCAGCTCCGACTGGGGGATCCCGAGGCGTTCCCAGGCCAGGTTGTCCTGGGTCTTCCCCGAGGCCTCCTCCCAGCTCAGTATTAGTAGAACACATTAGCTATATCCATAACTAAAGCTACAGGACCTTGAGAGGACCGGCATACAAGCATGCGCAGTGCAGGGCGACATGGGCGGGTGCAGTAAACCTGTTTGGATCTTTAACCCGAGTCTTTAACCCCTAACCCTAACCCAATTCAATCTAAAATTATAACAGCGCCACACACAAACCTCTTGCAACATTAGCTACTAGTCCTAGCAATCTTCGCTGCAAAAAGCTTTATGACTTACAATTTCGTAAGCAACAACCACTCCACAAGCCAACTCAAACGACTGAGTGAGCAGAGAGACAGTCCGAGACAGGTTATAGGAACTTCCTGACCTGCAGACTCAGAGCCGGAAGCTCACAGACAATGGGATTCACTCGAGAACTCACAAGTCCTTGATGACTCGTGAGTTGTCGGTGATTTGTGAGTTCTTGCGTGAGTCAGTCAGTTACGCGAATCAGCCGGCTATGAGTGGATCAGTAGCAGACGAGCGAGTGAAGTCTCTCCTTGAGCTCAGAGTAAAGCAACTCAACAACAAAAACCATTCTTTCACTTCTGAAATAACAAAGTGTTCTGCACGTAACCTTGCTAGGTCTACTGTAGGTTTGGTGTATAAATGGAATATGTTAAAATGCAATTAGGTTGAGCAGACAGTCGATTAGGTGAAGACACTTACTTTTCCTTGACTAAATGTCTCTCCTGAGAGCAGCTGCATAAGGTGGCGAGTGCAGTCGGACTGAGTTTCTTTAGCGATTTAGCAATACTAACTCAAGTGATTCAAGTCACTTGCACAACCCGGTTCAGTTTAGTGAGTGACTCAGAATAACCCAAATCCTTAAAAGGAACTCGGGTTTTCCACGGGTCTGGTCTAATCGCGTTCATTACGTTACTGTTAATCATCTGTCCATCATCATATAAAGCCCGCCTTGACAATTTGATCGGTCCTACCAGCTCTTGTTCGAGCATAGCTGCTCCACAACGGATCAAGTCCAGATGAACTTCTCGACCTCAAATGTTGTGGGCGGGGCTAAATTTGTCTGGTATCCAGGCTACGTACATGTTAAAATAATGAGGCTAAAGCTAACATTTCCCAGGAAAAAGATTAGCATCCTGAACAGTTAATTAACTATGAAAACTACATGAAATACTAAAACCGCATTATTGTTCTTGTATTGCAATGTAGAGCTAGTTAGTCCTAGTATTTCATTTTAACAGAGCCTTGTTTGGCTGCTTAACGTTAGCTTATATACAGAGGTTAGATTTGTGCTGTATTGTTTGTATTTTCACGCAATGTTTACATTTAACTGTTACAATAGAAAAATATTTTAGAATAAGGGCTAACTAGTGTGTTTGGCAAAGTTTGGCTTTTGTGTCCTGTGCAAGTCCAACAAAGAGCAGTACAGAGCTGCTAATGTTAGCTTAAACTCTGAGAGCATCGGGGACCGGCTTCCACAAAGTGGGGAAACACTACAGCGTGAATGTGCTATTGGGAACTATTTGTTTCCTTCAATGTAACCTCACAAAATGTATTTATCTTGGCCTTGGATGTAAACCTCATATTAAACCTTTTAATAATTATTATTAGAGTTACACAGGAAACAGTCCAATTTACGCTGAAGTTTGTGTCACACACATACTGTTTTATATCACCTTAATTCTCCTGCTTTCCTCTGTACATTTTCTTTGTACATTTTTTTGTGATTACACACACACACACACACACACACACACACACACACACACACACACACACCCTGTCTGTTCTACGTTAGTGGCAGAGATCAGGTCTGCTGGTTAGACTAAACAACAGCATTTGAGTGGATTTTCTTTCCCTCATTAATCATCCTGACAGCCCGAAAAACAACATTTCCTCCTTAATGACTGTATTTGAGTAATCATGTCTGCTTATTTCCATGCAGGCATCTCTTTCTAATTCTGGTTTGTACTTTCTTTTCTTTCAGTTACTGTCAATGTGTGTATTTTGGAGTCTTTTTCTTTTCTTCTGACCTCCCAAGTCTGTGGCGTGGCTGCTCTGGGTCACGCTGGCCAATTACATTCATGAAAAGGGTGAAAAACCAAAAAGGAATGAGGGAATGTGACCGTGAGGATCCAGATGCGGAAGGCAGAGGATGGTGTCACCCCCTCCCACCGCATGTGGCTAACCCAGCAGCACCCTCTGGCCTCCAGGCCTCCGCTGGTCGCTGCCAAAGCACGTTTTTCCGTTAAGCACCAGGTCTGTGATGCATGAGAGCTGACAACTGAGCTAGGAGCCCTTGAGAGCACAGCCAGATCAAAACCAGCTGGGGCCATGCACATTAGCAAAGAAACCATAATTGCGTTTGCCCTCTTGTACACCACTAAACTCCCTCTGTCGACATTCTTTTTTAAAACAGACATGAAGAAAAAGAGGTGGTGGAAGAATTAGCCTACTCAACACTGTAGAAATACTTGATTACAAATAAAAGTCCTGCATTTAACTTACTTAAGTAAAAAAAAACAAGAATATTAGCTTTAAAATGTGCTTTAAGTAAAAATACTCATTATGCAGAATTTCAAAAAATTATCATTATTGATGCATTAATGTGTTCATCACTTTCATTTTGCAGCTGGTAAATGTGGAGTAGAGATATGCTAAAAACTGTGCTGGAATAGATCTTACTGCAGTATGCTCAAGTGCAGACTAATGTATTGTTGTATGTGAGTTTTTAGCATAGTAGTGGATCAGCAAAATGTGTTCAGCTCAGTCTGAAAGTGTTTTTCTGAAAGCAAGAAAAGTGTATTTTCAACATTTTCTCCCAGTCTGTGTGTGGAGGTGAGTTTGGGGTTTATGGTGTTTTTATTAGTTTTATTTTATTTTTTTAGAAACATCGGTATAGCATTGGCTGACATCTGTGTCCTCTTTATTTTTGGACCACTTGAAGAAAAAAAAAAAAACACATAGTTGGATGATGGATGAAGTGATAAATTTGGAGAGAAGACACAATGAAAGCAGAGGAGTTAAGTTCTGGCAAGCAGAAGCTCACTATGTGTAACACAGACAATTCAAAGTATAAAGGCAGATGTTTGTAATTTGTGACTTAATGGTTTTAAAGCCAGAAACAAATTCACTATCTCCGAGATTCCTCTATCGTCTTCTTCTGGCTTTTGTTTTTGGACTGGTTTAGCCTGATTGAAAGGTTAAAGGCTTGAGATGTGATGAAGGAGCGGCTCAACAGTCATCATTAATCACTGGAGCTGTCAAGCTTCACCCAGACTCACTCGGACCAACTGGGCAGACCCGGCTCTCACCCCCAACAACAATACCCAAAACTTGATTTTTTATTTAGCTAATATCTTCTACACTCTGGGTTTAACTCAGAGTGCTAAATAAAAAATGAGCTGTGGCAACCCAGAAATACTTTGAAGCATGAACTGGGGAAACGTGGGTGGGAATAGTGATTAAGTAACCTCTGCCCCCCTCCATTCACAACTCACCTTTGATCAGGACATTTGGCTCCCAGTTAGTTTATTGGTTGTGCTGGGCCTCTCTGAGGTGTGTAGCTAATATAACTGAAGGAAAACGGCATGAATGGTGAGCAGGTTTTGGGGGTGAACGCCCAGAAACAAATGAGGGGAATAATTAAGAAGAAAGATATCATAGGTATTTGCTGCATAAATGGGAATTTATTTTATTTTATTTAACCAGGAAGTCCCTTGAAATTGAAATCGCTTTTCGAGGAGACCTGGCCAAGATAGCACACCAGTTACAATTTAAATAGAAATACAGCATAGTCAAAATCACACAAAGAGAAAAGGAACAGGTCCCATGTGGCAGTTGCATTTTTGAATTACATGGCATTTTAACATGGCCTTAAATACATTTAATGGGACTAGATCATTTAGATGGAGCAAGTTTTGCAAGTTATTCCAAGACTGTGGAGCGAAGTAAGAGAAGACTTTTTTCCCCGGCTCAGTAAAAACCCTTGGAACCTGGTAAGATCACCTGGTGGAACGGAGATGAAAACGGCTGGAATTCTGCTCGAGGAGATTACATAACTATGCTGGCAGTTTACCCAACATGTACAGAAAAATATACAAATGAAGTTGCCTACGTAGACTTAGTGACGGCCCGCCTACCAGTTCATACAATGTACAATGATGAGTACGGGAATAAGAGTTAAAAAGCTCTGAGCACCATGGTACACAGAATCTAAAAGGTAAATGACTAAAGAAGCTGTATGGAAAGAATTGGCTTCGAGAGAGAGAGGCTTATGTTGCACTTTTTAACAAGACTGGAAGTCTACAGCCATGCTCGCAGCCCTTTGAGACTGTGTTGAGCTAAATGCTAACGACAGTGCTAACAAGCTGATGTTTAGCAGGTATAATGTTAAACTAAGATGGTAAACACGGTGTTCACATAACATACTTAACTAACCTCATGTATGTAAGTTAAGTAACAAATGTAACTGTAACCCAAACCACCATTTTATTCAAAACCGAACCAAGTAGTTTTGTTGCCTAAACCTAACCCTGCTCTGCTTGTTGAAAAATGACCCCAAAAGGGGAAGCATGAGCCCTCAGACCCAGATCACAAACTCAGATCAAACATTCTGACTCTGAAATGTTGATCTGATGTTGGCACTAGATGAAACATTAAAAGATCACCAACGCTACTAAAATTCATGCTGACGGGGACATAACTGTCCGAAGCAAATGGTAACGGCAATCCATCCAATGTTGAGATCTTTTCTGGACCAAAGTGGTGGAGCCATGACGCCAGCGTGGCAACAGAACATTATCAATATCCAACTTGTTGTATTTACTGGCTCAAATGAAAAGTAAAAACCTGCATGAGTGTTGCGGTTGGTCAGGAGGAGGAGGTGTCTGACAGCACAAATGACTGACACAAACAGTGAGGGAGTTGGACAGATGAGAGCCGCAGGCGCTGGGAGTGGGGGGGATACGAGGGTCAACACATCGCCTGTGCTGTGTGGCCCAGCAGCTGTATGCAATAGGGGAGCCTTGGCCTCCTGCTCTGCATGTCAGGGGCCGTGATTAATGACCTGCAGGCCTTGCTCTTAACCCCCCTCCTCCTCCTCCCCCTCCTCCCCCCTCCCTACAGAAGTCCCTGCAGCCACCGCTCATTTAGCTAACGGACACAGCCGTGCAGGGGTTACATACGAGTGCACATACATGTGAAATGAAAGCAATTTCCCTTTTACAAAACACCAATTTTGCAGGCTCTATGTAATTTCAGGGCGATGATTTCTTGTGTGCCTGTGCAATGTCTTGACGGGCTGAGAGGGTGCCCGTGCCTGTGTACTGGTTCCCAGCTTGTCAGGCAGCTGTCGGGGAGTGATTTATGACCACTAGACTCCAACCTGTCTTCACTGCCAGTTCAGTATTGTTACAACTGACAGCTAATGAGGCCAGACATGCTTTCAAGCAGAGCACTTAACAGGACTTCAATCTTCCCCCGTCACGAGTACCATTTTTGCACTCTCTCTCTCTCTCTCTCTCTCTCTCTCCACACAGCAGCGCCCTCCTTTTTCTTTGCTTGCCTTGTTCTCTGTCTTTCTGTGCTGGAATATCTGACAGGCACTGAAAAGAGCTCCGGCCTACCGGAGGTGGAGATGTTTCTCAGAAGGCAAAGGCAGCCGAAACAGTCACATCTTTCACATTTAATCTAATAATCAGACCCTTTGTTTTAACCAGGCTTTAGAGGAATAGTTATAGAAATATTTGCTTCCTTGCAGAGAGTTAGATGAGAAGAATGTTACCTCTCTTATTTCTGTTTGATTAATATGAAGGAACAACCAGGAGAAGGTTGGCTTTGCTTAGAATAAAGACTGGAAACAGAGGGAAACAGCTATTATCCAACCATTTGTTTGTGTTTATAGTGCTTTTAAACTTTTATTGTGACAGTCAGTATATCATGATCAAATGGACATTCATAGTTTATTAAAACAGTCATGGTAATAGTTGAAATGACTGTTTTGACTGTAATTATAGTTAGTAAGGTGCAGTAATTGTGAAAAGAAAAGAGTTTTTTATGTCGCTGTGCATCAACCGTGGTCACTTTTGTAGTTGGGAACCAGTAAACAAACTCCATGTCTCGCAGCTCTCCTTTGCTATGAATAAGCAGGCAGTTTATAACAGTTTCTGGCAGCTTTCCAACCTTTAACCCTTGTTCTTTGTCAGCCATGATTAATGGCAGGCTAACTAGCTGCTAGCTTGCATTGCCGGAGGTGTCTCCTGGATACAAAATTAACTCTGACAAGTCTTTTCCTCCCTGCACTGATGCTTTTATTAAATACTGCAACAGCAACTCCTGGAGGTCAATGAAGGGAAATACATCTACTATAATATATAAGTGTTTTATGGCATTTCGAAATAAACTGCATATTTGAGGCACATAACTCATGGACATTTTTTTTGTTATTTAGGGTGCAGGTATCAATATAGGTGCACATGTTTTAGACATTTAAAACTTGTTTTAGATTTTAGTCAAACCTTTCTTTTGGCTGTATTCTCCACATATTTTGTAGATGTTATACAAAAAAAAAATAAAAATGTGTAATATAGAAATAGCTTCAGAAATGAAGCCTTTAACAACTTTCTCAATGGGCCCCAACCAGACACTGCTTTTTTTGTGTAAGAGGTCACGAGCAACAAAAGACTGGAAACCATCTTCAACAATACACTATTAGCCTACAACTATTTATTTTATAATCTCATATGTTTTTATGTACAATATTAATCTGAAAAGTAGCTTTAGCTGTCAAATAAATGCAGTGAAAAAGTACAATATTTCCCTCTGAGATGTAGAAAGAAACATCAAATGTAAATAGTAAAGTACTTAAAATTGGCATTTCAGTATATTTCTTAATATACTAAGTTATATTCCACTACTGTGTTTATGAGTTGTAACTAATTATATATAGACTATTTATAGTTGACTTACATTATCTTTACAACAATAGACCTTCACTTTGTATTCTAGTTTTCCTCCGCAATGTTAGGCGTACCTCAAAATAGTGCTTAAGTACTTTTTTTCTGACAATACGTCTGTAATTTCATGTTTACATGGTGGTACTTTGCAACTAAAGGATCTGAATCAGTGCCTGCATTGGACAAAAAAAGGTTCCCTGATTCAGCAATATATTCATATGTATATCTTGTAGGGTGACCCCAAATAGCGATGCAGGTGGATCCCCCCCTCGTGTCCTGGATTGTTGACTACCTGACTGGCAGACCACAGTATGTGCGCCTGCAACACTGTGTGTCAGACAGCGTGGTCAGCAACCCCGGGGCCCCGCAGGGGACTGTCCTCTCTCCCTTCCTCTTCACCATCTACACCACAGACTTCAACTACCACACAGAGTCCTGCCATCTTCAGAAGTTTTCTGATGACTCTGCTGTGGTTGGATGTATCAACGAGGGGGACGAGGCGGAGTACAGATCTGTGGTGGGGGACTTTGTCACATGGAGTGAGCAGAACCATCTACAGCTCAACGTGACAAAGACCAAGGAGCTGGTGGTGGATCTAAGGAGAGCCAAGGCAGCATTGAGCCCTGTTTCCATCCAGGGGGTCAGTGTGGACATTGTGGAGGACTACAAATTCCTGGGAGTGCACTTGGACAATAAACTGGACTGGGCCAAGAACACTCAAGCCCTCTACAGGAAGGGCCAAAGCCGTCTCTATTTTCTGAGGAGGCTGAGGTCCTTCAACATCTGCAGGACGATGCTGAGGATGTTTTATGAGTCTGTGGTGGCCAGTGCTATCCTCTTTGCAGTTGCATGCTGGGGCAGCAGGCTGAGGGTAGCGGACGCCAACAGACTCAAAAAACTGATCCGCAAGGCCAGTGACGTTGTGGGGGTGGATCTGGACTCTTTGTGGGTGGTGTCAGAGAGGAGGAAGCTGTCCAAACTACATGCCATCTTGGACAATGTCTCGCACCCACTCTATGGCTTGCTGCTACATCACAGGAGCACTTTCAGTAATAGACTCATTCTCCCAAAATGCACCATAGAGCGCCACAGGAAGTCATTCCTGCCTGTGGCCATCAAACTTTATAACTACTCCCTCTAAGTGTCTGACACACAGACACTTAGAGAGGTTGAAACTGGACAATATTATCTGTATTATCTGTTTTGTGCAATAACACTGGCCTGAAATGTGAGCAATAATCAACTGCTACAATTATTATTATTATTATTATTATTATTATTATTATTATTACTTTTCACCATTGCAATTCCTTAATTATGTCAATTATGTAAATACTGTATAATAATATTCCTTTAACTATGTAAATACCGTACATATCCACACTTGTTCTTTATTTATATTTCTACTCTATATTTCTAATATTTGTCCAACTGCAACATAGAGTTTCCCTTCGGGGATCAATAAAGTATTTCTGATTCTGATAATTGATTATTCGAAGATTCCATCAGAGAAACCTGAATCCATCTGAGTCGAATCGCTGTGGTATCTGAAAATGTGCTTATGAAACAAAGGATCGTTCCATCCAGGCTGAATGCTGAATGTCTGATTTTGCATGGAATTGCTTGTTTTTTTTTGCTCCCATAAATCAGGATTTATAGCCTGTGTTAGTATAAATATCAGCCTACTATCAACACTGTTAACAATTAGAAGTAAGGGTACTCATGTGGACAAAAATCAGCAGTGGTGAGTACTTGCCCATTTCAGTCCTACTACTTCCACCTGGGACAGCAGGGTAAAACCATATACTGTATATTATATCATCTGTCCATTAATAACATACAGTCTATGGGTAAAAACACACCTGAAAGTAGAGACATTACATCACAGCGTCTCTGCTGCCCCCTAGTGGAACTGGCTCTCTAATACACTCAGTTATGACGTAAATGCGTAAAGTCAGTTAAAAAGTTAACGTTAAACTCACTGGAAGCTGAACAACATTAAGAGTGTTTGGAACCAGCTACTCGGAGTTTGTGGGAACTTTTACGTAAAGGTTTATATTTTACGTAAAAAGTTAACTCTTCCTTGTTCCTTCCTTCTCATAAGAGGGGGCCATGTTTCTCTGCAAAGTTTTTCACACGATATTCAAACAACAGCTCCAGCAGGAGTCGGCTTGTTGCCTCTTCCTGATGTTCTCTGCTGCTCCCTCCCCCTTTCACGGCTCCTCCTCTGCCGGGCTTCTCGCTCTCGACGAGCGGATCTTCCAACAAACAAACAAAAAAAAGCACAACAAAAAAACTTTCCGTGCCCCGGCTTTCCTGGAGCTTTTGTGTTAGATGTCAGAACCGACGAAGAGGAGACGCGTAAGATATGAAATATAAAGAAACATGGTACTGATGACCGAGCAGGCGGACAGACCTCTGACCCCGTTATCCGCACCGGAGAAACTTTCCAAAAGGGACTCCCGAGGGAATCGGTCGACGTAAGTTTGGATAAGATGGAAAGGAAGGGCCCCGAGTCGCTTTCCAGGCCTAATGCATTCTGGTTATTTGCATTCCTGTGCTGTGCTCACTTTAAACAGATGCATGTGGCGCGTACGTGGCACAGGAAACGTTTAATATATATTATAGTTTTGAATTATCGTCGATGGTCTTCTTTGGCTTTTTTGTGTTAAGACTGTTGATTGATGTGCACGAAAACAGAATAGTGTGTGATGTGTCCAGGTCTGGAGTGGATCATGGGGCTGAGTGGAGACCGAGGAGGCACGGAGGGTCACCTGCAGACCTCCAGCTGTGTCTGGACACAGAGACCGATCCCTCGGAGAGCAGGAAGAAACCAGCCAGCGTGAGGTGAAGAAGGTTATGCATTATCCTCTCAATGGCTGCTTGTGTAATAAACTTAAAATAACCACTATAGCTTAAAGAATCAGGCAATTAATCACATTTTAAGTCATTTTTTTAAGCTAAAAACCCCCACAACAACAACTTTTATAGTGTAGGATGTGCTGCTTTTCTTTGTTTTGTATCACTTTAATCAAATAACTTACAGTTTGGGACTGTTTGTTGGAGAGAAAAAAAAACCATCAAATTGAAAGAAAACACTTTAGGTTTTTCTAATATTTCTTAACATGTTTTGAAAGAAAATACTTGGTAGATGGTTTTAATCATTTATTTAAACCGGTCTCATTGAGAGCATAGACAGACACAAGGTAAAGTCGTTTAAAAAAAAAAAAAAATGTGCACTTTTGTGACTATAGGCTGTTAAAATTAATTAATTAATCTGTAATGAGAATAATTGTTGTAGTCCTTAAAAAAACTAAGAAGTCTAAATACTATGACGTGCTATAACTGGAATTCATGTAGATTCCTTAATTCTTACTAAGTCTAAATTTTCTAATCATTGGATTGGTATCAACTGGGTCAATTTACACATAAAAATGTGGCCTTTATGGCAAAATGCTAATATATAATCATCTTTCTTGGTACATTCAAAGCTAAAATGCTGGGTGCCCGGATAGCTCAGCTGGTAGAGCGGGCTCCCACATATAGAGGTTTACTCCTCGATACAGCAGGCCAAGGTTCGACTCCGACCTGTGGCCCTTTGCAACATGTCCCCCTCCCCTTTAATGTCTTGGACTGTCCTGTCAAAATAAAGGCCGAAAATGCACAAAAAAAACACATTTATTTTTGAAAATCAAATCATATTGTAGCTCAAACTGGATTTATTTCACTAGTCAAATCTGCACTGTAATGGCACCTAACTACTGTTCACCTGCGTGAGCAAATTGCTGTTGCTGTGTAAGCAGCTGTTCTGTAACCACGGCTGGCACCATGCGAAGCCAAATGAAGGACGTTTACTCTTGCCAGATAATTCACTCTGTGAGCACACAACCGTTGTTGTGTGCCGAGTTATAACACTGTAACTGTCCTACAATAGCTGATAGATGTCACCTGTCCTCCTCAGGTGTCACCGTAACATTAACGCTGACCTTTTATTTGTCAGATTAAAACCTGGGGAGCAGCTTTCACCTGCTCTGAATCCGAGTGACTGTGAAACAAAATTTGAAAGGAAGAAAGCCCAGCCCAGCCACGTACGGACACATCTCATCTAATCACCAAACAAATTGTACACGTTTTTTTTTTTTTTTTTTTTTTTGCGCAGTTTCTTAAATGTCTTAGTCTGTCTGTTTGCCTTTCAGTTATCAAAAACAAATGCCCAGTATCATAAGTTATTCAAGGAGGTCAGCAGAGATGAGCTCCTCAAGCAAAGTAAGTTTCACATTCTCTTTTCACATATAGTGGTGTAAAGAAATGTTACTAAGTTCTGTTTTTGCCAACAGGCTACACTTGTGCTCTGCAGAGAGACATTTTATATCAGGGCAAGATGTTCGTCTCTGATAACTGGGTCTGTTTCCACTCCAAAGTCTTTGGCAGAGATACCAAGGTTCAGTATGATACCGTCACTGCCATGAAGTTCATGTTTTTATGGCTGAGTCTTCTTGTCTAACATGGTGGTGTTTTCTACAGATTTCAATCCCAGTGCTGTCTGTGACGTTCATCAAAAAAACTAAAACTGCGCTATTAGTGCCAAACGCCCTCGTGATCGAAACAACAAGTGATCAGGTAAGAAGTCTGTTGACACAATCCGTTTCTTTTCTTCTTCTTCTTTTTTATTTTTTAAAACCCTTTTGGATATCATGATTCTAAATGAAAATGTTTTTCCAGCATGTGTTTGTGTCCTTCCTCTCTCGAAACACCACCTTTAAACTTCTGAAGTCCATCTGCGGCCATTTGGAGGTAAATAACATCTTCTATTAAACATGGCTTCATCCTAATAGAATTCATTTTTTTCTATTATGATTTTTCTGAAACATTATAATGGTGATGTGAACAAGATGTTAAAACAACTGGACTTAATGTAGATTCCTTTATTCTAACTAACTGGGTCGTGGTCAGAAACACGACTGAAATGAATGCTACTGCGGCTACATGTCTGCTGGAGGTGTTAATAGGCGACTGTTTGCTAACACAACTTTGTAAAAAGTTGTAATATTTATATTTACAAATGTGTGTCAAGCGTGTACAGCTGTCTTTAATTTAAAGTTTTAGGTGGGTTTCTTTTACGAGGTTGTTTTTTGGTTATCCCACCTGTGCATTCAAATGAATATGTATTTGTCACATACGCAATCACACACTTGAAATTAATTGCGTACCTGTTCCGACTCAATAAAAACAATAATACAAATTTGATTTTACTTTTATATGCACAAATAAAGAAAGAAAGAACGTCATAAGGTGATAATATATTGGGCTTGTGTTCATAGCTTGTTCTGCTGCTATTAAAAAGTGGCAAAAAAACTATGAATACTGCTTTTAAAAGTTACTTTAATACTTTAAAAGTATTTTCTTCTACATACTAATGTGTTGCCATGTGATTCCAGGTGGATAAGACTGGTAGCAGCCCCGTTATTTCCTCCTGTGAAAACAGCTTCAGAGTGAAATGCCCATCGTCGCTCCCCCTGGTCAGTCAGGAGTCTGTTCTTTACTTACCGTTTTGTGTTTTCATAGGTCTCATGTCATACAAAACCCTCTCCGTATGTGGCACTCATTGTGTTTTATACTTCCCGTATGCGCACTGCAGCACTTTTCTGCGGACTTCTCCGCCCTCGACGGGGTTGTGCAACAAAGACGTCAGGAGATGATGGAGAGCAGCAGCTCCGGCTCGCAAACTCCAGATTACGACAAAATAACTGGTGTGTGCTCCATCCTTATCCGTCTGTGTGTACTTCTACTCTTCGCACAGCTCCTGTACACTAACGTCCACACATGTGTAGTGTTTATCTCCAAACCTACGTAGGGTGTCGGGTGTCACTATGGCTCAGACTTTGGCTGGAGGAAAGCGTGAAGAGTGAAATTTGATCCATTGAGGCTTTGCTTTGTGTTACAGTAAAGACAGTTGGCATGAAAAAAGTGATGATCCTTTTGAATTAATAACATTTTTATTATTTAGTGTCTTTTTTTAATTTTACAAGCAAACAGAGAGCACTTGTTGATCTGTCTAATGTTGGTGAGTCTATAAATAATATTAAGTCACAGGCAGCCAGAGTCACGGGTTCTTCTGTTTGTTTGAGCAGACTTGAGCGGCCTCCCGGACAAACTTCTAAGTGCAGTGAAGAGCAGAGAGGTGTCAGTCCACGCAGACATTCACCTCCAGAGTCCAAGCCAAAAACACGGAGCTGCCCTGAAGAACGGTATTTCAATACTGGATCTCTTTTGAGTTAGAAAATAACTTTGTTGGCACTTTTGTGTTTCAGGGTGTCGTGGAAATGATCTGAAAAGAACTCAAACAAGCATTAAATAATGCACGACAACACTAATGGATTGATAGTGAAAAAATGTTTTTGCTATACATTTATAAGAGAAAGACATCAAATATAGTTTCCTCAGAACCAAACCATGATCGCCTTAGATATAATCTGGTCATGTGTACGTCATCTGCCAACTCCTCATCTGGTCACTCAATATAGAATGTACATTATGTAGGAAGAGCATGTGACATGTGTCCAACCGATTTTCAAATATTTAGCATGCACCATGTCTTCTGTTTACAGAGGAGCCAGGGGAGCAGAGTTTTAGTAATGAAAACTTTTATAAACATTAAAACAATCTTTCATGCAAGTCTGAGCTGAAATACCATTGATAAACTAAGTAATCAATCTATAACTAAAGGAATAGTTTGGCAAATACTCTTTGAGGCGTATCGATCTTATCTAATGCAAACAGAAAAGCGCTTTTTTTCCCAAAATGTAAAATGTTTCCCTTAAAGTGCTCATATTATGCTTTTTGGATTTTTCCCTTTCTTTTTTGTGTTATATATCTTTTTTGTATGTAATAGGTTTACAAAGTGAAAAAGCCCAAAGTCCCCCCCCCCCAAAGGAACTTACTATCTCCGACAGAAAACACTGTTCACAAACAGCTCTGTTGTGACGAATGTGTGTCACTTTGTAACACGTTATAATGTTTGCCTACCTGCTAGCATGGCACGCCCTCATAATCTGCTTCTGACTGGCTAGTAGTCCTTACCCAGCTACTGAGCATGTGCAACTCAGAACAATGATGGAACAGAAGTGAGATGTCTCACTCTGTAGCTAAAAAACAGAGAGCTCCACACACAGGGTGAACAGAGGAGCAATACGACAACACTATTATCAGGAAATGTAAGGCTTGGACCCATATGCAGAGATGAGAATTAATTAAACAACAGTCTTATAAAAAATAAGTTGTCCTCAGGCAGGCAGGCAGGCAGAAACAAACGAAGGATAACCAGAAGAAATAACGGGGAACAAACTAACAAGAAGAACGACGCAAGAAGACAATACCATATACGGACAACTGACAGTAAACAACAATGATCCGACAAGAGACAAAGGAAGCACAGAGACTAAATACACAGGGTAACGAGGTAAAACAAGGGACAGATGACACGGGCTCCGAACAGGCGAAACACAAGGCAGGAAGTACAACAAGACATGACAAGGGGGTAAGCCTCTCCTCTCTAAGCGTAGCTCCCATGGTGCCATTTTAATGCTACGAAGCCATCACCCATTGGCTGCCATTCATTTTGACGTCACTTTGATAGCGAATAACTTTACATCTGAAGCATTTAAAGACGCTATTTGTCCGTTGTTTATTTCTAAAGAAACACAACAATGTACAAAAGGCTCCATTACCTTGTAGCTCATGTTATGGCTCCGTAAGCAGACTTTTCGTAAAAATAGGCTAACGATTATGTCATAACCACGCGAGTTACCGTCACATAGTAGGCAAATCACCGTATTGTCAGAAGAGGCATGCAGACAGTTTCGACTTACATTAGCAGTTTAGGTTTAATTTCTAATATTAACTAGTATGTTAGTTAGCAGTAATTAACCTGTGCCATGTTATCTCCTAACATATACCTACACTCTCCGTCTCTGCTGATTGGGAATGATTGAAATTCCTCTTGCACAGCTACCAGAAGACTTACACCTCTCAGACAGGTTGCTCACGTCACATCTACATCGTCAGGCTCAGGTGGAGGCTGCGCAGTAACGCTCGGCCAGAGTGCTTCTAATATCCTTCACTGGTCTCCGTCCAGAGCAACGGGATCTGTTGGTCCATTTCTTTAACTGTCTATGGATAAAACAGACACTACAAAATAAAACAGGAACGCCTACGACAGAAACTTACAATCATGACAAATATGGTGTTTTTGGAAAAGGAAACTATGTAAACCTATTCTGGTACGACCTCTAATTACAATTATGAATCTGAAAATTAGCATACTAGGAGCACTTTAATGTTGCAGCTGATTTATTTGCTTCCAAAAACATTGTTTGTTTCCAAATCAACATTATTGTTTTTCCTTGTAGGGTCTACAAAGCTGAAAGACAAATCCTCACAGCCCATGTCGTTACACGCCATCCTCCTCATCTATTTGTTTCTGTGAGTAAGCATGGAGGTGTCTGTCATTATGTGGAACATGAGACTCGGAAAAGAATTTGTTTCCATTGTTTGGCCGTGTTGGCAATTGTTTTGTGTTCAGTGTTTGAATATTTGATCACTCTCTGTGTTTGTGCGTCTCTTCACAGAGTCACTGTTCTCGTCTTGTCCTCCTGTTACATGGCTTTCAAGATCGTGGCTCTTGAGCATCGCTTGAACTCGTTGGTGTCCGTGGGGCAACACATTCGCAATGAGTAAGCGCTTGATGTGTTATTGGTGTCAAAGTCACCAAACGATGACCAAATGCATTCATACTGTTTTTATTTCTTTTGGTAGTGCAGCATCACGTGTTGTTTGGTTAACTTGTGTACTGCACGTCTTGTTCCAGCAACGCAGTGAGCCACAGGCCTCAGGAGACTTGAACTCCGAGATGTATGGAGAACTGTCTTCCAATTTGTTCAAGCTAGAAAAGGTTTGTCCAGTTTTCATGCACTTGCACAACAAAGGCAGTCACTAAAGTGTCTCTCGTGTTGTGTTCAGTTTGTGCGTTTTAAAATGTTATGCATTGATTCTGCATACACCAAAAATGTTTCACAGTGTCAGGCCAATCATATGTGTTTACGCTTATTTGCTTATTTAGAAGATAGATACCACTCTCGTGTCTATACCACAATGGCTACCTGGAGACGGTTAGCTTAGCATAAAGACTTGAAACAAGGTATAAAAAGCAAGCGTTGTTGTTTCCAAAGGTAAAAATCTACCTAATAGCACCTCTGAAGCTCTCTAGTTGACACGTTAAATCTTTTTGTTTCTAAATCCTAGATTCAAAGAAGCCTTCGAAGCTACTTGAAGAGACTTAAAAGAAGACTTTTGTCTGTCCGGACAGAAGCTTGACTTTTTTATCAGAAATGTTGGTCAATCACTGAAGATCAGAAGTGATCAGATTGGTAATAGATTTGTTGCCAGAGCACAGACAGCTCATACAGAAAGCTTTCTTAAAACTGTGTGATCTTAAATTGTGCAATAATAGCTTCTTTCCTCTTTCCACTCAGGACTATTTCATTACACTTTGTTTAGCTGGAGCTTAAACTTAAGCTGAGTGTTAGTGTTTGTTAGTGTTAGCAAAGAGAAAGTTTAGGCTTGTATGCAGTATTTATCGGAGTGCATTTACTGAACATTTCACAAAAAGTAGGATTTTTTTAAAGGTCATATTTCAATGTTTTCTAAACATTTCTTAAAAGGTCAACTTGTGCTGTTCATAGACAGTTTTTTTTGTTAGAATTGAATTGCAGATCAATTATATGTATGTCATGAATATAAATCAGAAAGAATGAGATGCCGCACTCTGCTAATTCTCCCATACGTTTTATTGTGCTGCAACGGTTCTACCCAGCCGGTCTTCCTCAGGCAAAAGACCCGGCTGGGTGAACGTTGCAGCACGTAATAATAATAATAATAATAATAAATTAATAAAACATATGGGAGAATTAGCAAAGTGCGGACATGTCCTTCTTTTCAGTTGTATCCAGCCTCTTTTTTACCCGGCACCTCACCAGTGAGGATGTGCACACTACTACTACCACTCTACATGAATATAAATCACTCCAATAGGGATATTTGTAAAATATCTCTTAATGACATTTATAGACAACATCTTCTTACATTTTGACATCTGAAGATATAAATGGGGCTTATGTGAGTAGAGGTTTGCTAAGTGAAAAGTTTAAAGGTATTTTAATTGTAAATAAGGCCCGATCTGTACGTTTAACATTTAATTACATTTCATTGGGGTTGTTGAAGAGCTTCTTGTGTCCCCAGAAACGTTGATTCTTGTTGCTGTCGAGTTTTTGTGTATTTAAATACCTGTAGAAATAGAAAAGAATAAGCTTGTGCTTTAAACTATAGTGGTTTGTTTACATCTAGATTACAGACTGTGCCTTTAACTATTGTATATATCACAGTCCTGAAATAAATGTCTCTTATGCAGTTTCTGTTCAACTGAACTTTTTTTGTTTTTTTTGGGAGCAGTGAGTTTGGGATTACACCGAGCAAAAACAAATGGATGCAAACTCTCAGGAAACTGACGTAACCTTATCACAGGCACTAATGGCAGTTGGCAGAAGGGGGACGAACTAGTATTCAGTTTACTTTTAGTGAAAGTAGCAGTACTACAATGAAAGGTGTACTTGTACCTAAATATCATTGTACTTGTAATGACGTATTTTGCAGTGTGGCATTAGTACTTTAACTTAAGTAAATAATCTTCATCACTGGTGGGTGGGCAGTGCATTTAATGTGCAAACTACAGCTGTCAAATATTGCAAATGTAGTGGAGTAGGAGTACAAAGTAGAATTAGAAAAATACTCAAGTAAAGTGCAAACACAACAGCTCTTGAGTAACTGTACTCCACCTGCTCTCAGCTTCCAACCATACAACATGCTCTGTGGCTCAGTCTCTGCTCCTCTTCCTCTTCACTCCCACTCTGCTCTGACTCATGCAGTTTTCAGGCTTGTGTGTGTGTGTGTGTGTGTGTGTGTGTGTGTGTGTGTGTGTGTGTGTGTAATACAGTTTGTGTGTTGATTTCAATTCAGACTACATGGGATGGACACTAACATCTACACAAGAATGCAACTTAACAAACTACTCAAGTACAGTTGATTACAAATTTCAGGTACTTGTACTTTACTTGAGTATTTTTTTTATGTCATGCCACTTTATACTTGTACTCCACTTAATTTCAGAGGGAAATCTTGCACTTTTAACTCCATCAACATATTGAATGCATGGCTTTTTCTTAGTATTATTCAAAGTAATTTTATACAGCTTTTTTAAAAGTAAAAGTTGTGAATACTTCTTTCACCACTGCAAACTCTTGATAAAGGATGCCTTAATGTAACTCATTTTCAGGTCATTGCACATCACTTGAGTATTTCCATGTTCTACTACATAATGCTTTTGTATATATATATATATATATATATGTGTATGTATATATATATATATGTGTATGTATATATATATATGTGTATATATATATATGTGTATATATATATATGTGTATATATATATATATGTGTGTATATATATATGTGTGTATATATATATATGTGTGTATATATATATATATATATGTGTGTATATATATATATATATATGTATATATATATATATATATATATATATGTATATGTGTGTGTGTGTGTGTGTGTGTGTGTGTGTGTATAGCTGCAAAAAAAAGATGAAAAACAAACATTAAAACGCAGATTCAAAAAGCAGGAACATTAAAAACAAACGCATGTAATGTGCATTTGTAAAATCTATTATCTGGATGTTTATTTCACAACAAAGCAAACCCGCCCACTCGTGAGTTTTTGAACCAATGACACGCGCGCCTCCACAGCTCGTCTGCCTATCAACCCGCGGGCAGCCCACTGCATGACGTAACACCCAGTCTGAAAGTGCAATGGCGATATTGGACAATAACAGCCGTCGCTTTTGGGGGACCACATCTATATTATGTGGCTAACGTTAAAGAAAACTCCTCCTGTCGGCTGCGAAACCACAAATAATATCGGCACACTGCGCGAGCGACTACCTGCGACCAGGAAGGGTGATTTCACAGCCTCTACACGCGATGACAGTTTAGACTAAAAAAGCCGCTGGTAAGTAAAAACTCTAGTGATTGCAACAGCTTTGAAGAAAAGCTTTTTTTCCAGTTGCGAATGGTCTTTTTCGGGCTGCTAGCTTCATCTATCAAAGGGGCGTGGCGGCGTGCTGGGTACCACTCCTGACTAACGGGATGCTGATAGCTTAGCAACAGCGACAAGGAAGGCAAAAGGAAGCAGAGGAGAGACAATGGATGCGATTTGTCAGCGTCGTTACTGGGTAGGATGAGCAGAGCGTGTATTATTTGAGTAGAAAGGGAGGCAGCAGCATCATTTTGTGCCAAGTGAACCACAAGAAGGAGCCCTGAATGCAGAGTCGAAATGTAAACAAAGGGTGTGGGCCTTTCAGCTGGCCTTCTCAACATCTTCTCCCCCCCTCTAGGTGTGACGTGTGAACAGACACCATGGCCACACAGGAGCCGTCCCCTCCCTCGTCCATGGAGAGCAATAAACCCGGCTTCCCCAAGAAGATCCTGGGCAACAAGCTGGAGGACAAGCACCTGTGCAACTGCTGCCACAACATACTCAGACGACCGTTTCAAGCCCAGTGTGGACATCGCTTCTGTTCCTACTGCTTCAACAGGGCCGTGAGGTGAGGGATGGCATCACCCAGAGTGTGTGCACGGTGTATTTTAGGAAGAACATTCAATTTTTATTTTATTTAGAGTGTCAAATCATAACAAAAGTTATCCCGGGACACTTTACAGATAGAGTAGGTCTCTATACACTCTATAATTTACAGAAACTCCCCAATAGCAAGCATTTGGTGCTACAGCGGCGAGGAAAAACTTCCTCTTAACAGAAAGAAACCTCGGCCAGACCCTGGTTCTTGGTGGCCGGCCATCTGCCCCGACCGGAAATGTTAACTTCAAAATTCACTGAAAGTAACAAGTGTAAGTACTCATTATGCAGACTGACCCATTTCAGATTGACATATATTTTGTTACTGTATTTTTGGGGGTGTCTGCAGTGGTGGAAAAGTACTCAGATATTTTACTTAAGAAAACTAGCAACACCACATTGTAGAAATACTCTGGTACAAATAAATTAAAGTTTTGCATCAAAATATAATAAAAGTACCAAAAGTAAAAGTACTCATTATGCAGAATGGCCCATTTCAGAATAGTACAGTATATATTATAATGTTGGATTAAAATTATTAGGGCTGGGTATTGCCAATGATTCCCCGAATCTCAATTCACAAGGTTTGATTTGATTAGATTTTTGATTTGATATCAATTAGGTTAAGGAACTGTCAGTTACATTACCAATTTTGCTTGGATATAAAAGACATTCTCAGAGAACGTACATGCTGTAAATTATACAATCAAGAAGCAACCCTCAAATATTTATTTATAACGCACCGAGTGAATGTTCACATTAAGAATTCCCCTTGAAAAAGTTTGAGAAAGTGTATATTAAAAGATCGATTTCAGGATGCTATTATTTGATATCAGATCACTCAAACAAAGATTTTAAATGGAAAATTGATTATTTTATCCAGCCCTAATAATTCTAAATGCATTCATGTACAAGAATCACTGTTGCAGCTGATAAATATTTGTCTGTTTAATTAATCGATGGGTATCTCAGTCTATAATAACATGATCATTTATTTGTTATTAATAATCTGAATCTAAGGTAACTAAAGTTATCACATAATTGTAATGCAGTAAAATGTACAATATTTGCTTCTGAATTGTAGTGAAATAGACATTTAAAGTGGTATAAAATGGAATTACTAAAGTAAAGTACAAAATTGTACTAAATTACAGTACTGGAGTAAATGCACTAGCATATGTTGGATTTACAGTAAATCAGAGTATAAGTGTTGTTGTTGTTTTTGCAGTAATGGACCCCAGAAGTGCAGCGCCTGCATTAAAGAGGAGATTTTTGAGGATCCTACGTCGATTTTGAAACAAGGATGTGTGAGTATTAATAAAGAAAAAATCAGTTTCTGTTGGACCAGTTTTACCCAGTTTCAGTTTCATTTTGATGTCGCTACTCCTTACCCAGTATAAAAGACATGCTGGGAACAGATTAGCTATTTCTTTTAGTCAAGCATAGTCCCAGAGAAAGTAAAAGTACCAATGCACAATGTGAAAAAATACTCCACTACAAGACAGGTCCTGCATTCAAAGTCCTACATGTTACCATGAAATACATTTTTCTTCGGTCTCTCTATGTCTATTTCCCTTTCCACTTTTTCTCTATATTCATGTGCAAACTGGACAAGACTTGTCTTCCACTGCTTGTCATAGCTTGTCGCACTGTTGCTTGCTCTGGAGGGAACTACTAGAACTGTTGGGTCCTTGAAAATTCTGGAGTGTAGTCTAGACCTACTCTATCTGGTCTAGACCTACTCTATCTGTAAAGTGTCTTGAGATAACTCTTGTTATGAATTGATACTATAAATAAATTGAATTGAAATTGAATTGAATAGTGGATGAGAATGAACTTGCCTGTCCCGCTCCAAACCGACATTTACGGCTCACTGATCTGTTGCCATAGTTTTGTACAAAAAAGGTGCCTTGTGCATTATTTGTGAGCAGACATGCAGGAATGCTCCTCCAAGTTCACTTCTAAAAACATGTGTCAATTTACAGTTGGTGGCGCTGAAGGAAGTTTTGAATATCTATCCTGAACAGCTATCCTGCTTGTAAATAATCTATGAAAATGGAACAGGTGCAGACAGTTAGCATTGTGACAGCAAATCCATATTTTTTATTTTTTTTTCTCTCCAGGCTTTTCCTGACAATGCAGTTCGAAGGGAAGTCGAAAACCTTTCAGCTATTTGTATCAATGAAAATTGCACTTGGAAAGGAAGTATTAAAGAGTATGAGGTGAGTACTTTCAGGATTTCTTTTTTGCTTTACATTTGTGTGTGGCAGTTTGTATTTGTTTTTAGGTGGTCAAAAATGTGTTTTTCCTGATGTTTATGAACTAATGTTTTATCTAGCTTTATCTGCCTTGATATGTACATATAAATAGACAGTGAAGGCACCACAGAGGTTGCTGTTCTGTTAACAACTGTTAATTTGAAAAATAAATTTGACCCCTTTTCAAGAAGTTTCTATATCAGAAATTTGGGTTTCTTTCAGACAAATGTGGATGGTTCCCAACAAAGCTATTCACAAGATAAATAAATAATCACTACTTTCATTGAATTTGTGTGTTTTATGTAAATTTTATAGTATGTGGAGAAAAAACAATTGGTAAAAGAACTTTAAAGAAAAGTGTAAAAAAAAAAAAAAGAGATAATGTCAATAAAAGGGACGAAAATGTGAACAAATGTCATATAAAGTGACAAAAAAGTGAAAGCATGTCGAAAAGAGTAACAAAAAAGTGACAAATGTAAAAAAAAAAAAAAAAAGGGGAAAAACCATAGACTGTATAACTATTTATTAATAGTATATGGAAAAAAACACGAAAATTTCAAAAGGCTCAGAAAAAGTCGACAAACGTTGAAAACGTGACAAAATCATTGGAGGAAAGCCACAAAAGGGTCAAAAAAGACAACCATAACCTTGATAAAAGGTTTTTAATTTTTAATTTTGACAAAAAATTTCCAGGTCGGCGGGAAGACAAAACCAGGGTTAAAGCTCTACCTTTTTTTTTTTTTTTTTTTATTTTTTTTTTTTACAGCTAAATCACGAAGGGAAGTGTGAGTTCATGATCATCCCCTGCCCCTCCTGTAAAGAACGAATCCGCTTCAATGAACAGGAGCGCCATAATGAGCGAGAGTGCCCGGAGAGAACACTCAACTGCAAGTACTGCAAGGAGCCATTTCACTTCAAAAACATCAAGGTTAGAAATCATTTATTTAAACTTAGCTAAGATGCTCGGTGCAGCACATCACATCACAGCAGCTCTTTGGGTGTCTCTAAACGAAACACTGTTGTTGTTTTTAGGCACATGATGAGATCTGTCCTAAGTACCCGATGATCTGTGAAGGCTGTGCCAAGAAGAAAATACCCAGAGAAAAGGTGAATCTGTAAACAACATGCAGACAAGATGAAAACATGTTGTACCTCTCGTGTATTATTATTACTTTCAAGTCACAGAGCTGATTTGTTTCGCCTGAAAAACATGTACTTTGAAGGTATTTTCAGGCTCCTCAAAGACTTTCCTAACCATTTGAGTGAAAACACATCCTGTCAAGATAGAAAGATGTGATTCTATTTCCTATTCATGTTGCTGAAAACAACATATGTCCTTGCTATAAAGATGGTATTTTTATATAAAAATTTAAAATAACAAAGTAATCTCGGCATCACTTCACTTTAGGCTACCATCTTTGTTTGGATTAGAAAAAAAGAATTGAAAAAAAAACATTTTTATTGAGTATTTCTGGAATAATCTGGAATAAGAGTCTTTTAGGAATCTTTAAATATCTTCTTAACAGCTAAACATGTTGTTAATCAGCCATCTGTGCTCCTATGCTAAGTTGCCAACAATACTTATTGGCTTTTAATTGTTTTTATTTTTAGTATGTGGACCACATTAAGTTCTGCAGCAAATTCCGAACCCCGTGTCGATTTCATGTCGTGGGATGTGATATGTCTGTAAGTAGCCTGATTGTCTTCTTGATAATAACTTTTCTATATTCACACATTCAAATTAGGGACTGTAGGAACATTAGGAGAAGAGGTCAGAGAAGAGGAGGGTTGTCTGAATTGTTGTTTGGAAGAGCAGGCGAGGGTCTTTTACTTATTTTTTTTTTCTCACCCCAGATTCATTTTTCCCTCTGACATTGTTTGTCAAATATATACATCACAAAGATGGCTTTCATGTTGATGTTTGGAAGAAACGTCTCTAACACACTCACCCATCTGGTCCCAGGTTTCATATAATTGATCTGATGGACAGTTAGGTATCTGATCTCACACCGCAAGCTATAGCGTCATCTGATCTAATTCAAATAATTATTTTTGGGGGGGGTAGTGCGGCGCTCAAATCCCTTGAAGCCACGGAGCTGCTCCATGTGTTTGTTTCACTCATTCTTTGGCTGTTATAATTGTCTACTTAGCAGCTCTTTATTAAAAAAATAGAGTGTAATGCATTTTATAGTCTTGCTTTTTTGACCCCCCTCTTTACCATAATACCTTTCATACACAGCATACATAGTCATTACAGAATACAGCTGATGTATTTATTTTTTCTATTTCATTTCCCTCCTGTTCCTTTTTGTAGGTGGAAAAGGAAAAGATTCATGACCATGAGCGTGCCTATGCCTACGAGCACCTCAATCTGTTGCTGCACTACATCATGGGCATGAAAGTGAGCATGGAGGGCCTGCAGCCCCAGGGACTGGAAATAGCCGGACACAAACTGTTGGAACTCCAACAGTCTCTCAGGGAGCTCGAGGCTAGAGTCTCCCAGCTCAGCACCATCTCCTCTGGGCCTCCCGTGCAGGGAGCCGCCTCCTCCTCATCCTCCAGCTCCGGTCCCCTTGGTCCACCGGCTTCAGCTCCTCTCCCTCCACCACCCACTCTGGCTCCCACTCTGTCTGTGTCTACCTCCTTCACGCCTCTGCCCAGCTCGGTAGGTGCGGCGCTCGAGCTCCAGCTCCACAGCGAAAAGACCAAGGTGGTGGAGCTGGGTCGCAGGTGTACGGAGCTTGAAGTTAAATCCGGCACATTTGAAAATGTGGTGTGTGTCCTGAACAGAGAGGTGGAGAGGTTTGCCACCACCATGGAGGCCAGCAACCGTCAACACAAGCTGGACCAGGACAAGATCGAGGCTCTGAGTAACAAGGTAGGACTGGAACTGCGCCTATCTGCCGCAGTTTGAATCACACTCCAACTTCTGGGAGTCATAACTCAGTTAAATCTAAACACACAGACATGATTTACAAATATATATATATATATATATATATATATATATATAAACAGTGTGACATACACTTTTCGGGGATATCGTCTCTGATGTCCGTTGCGAATAAATCAGCTTTTCATTGGAAAAAGATAACTTCAGAACTTGGCTGAGAATCAACACGTTTTAAGTTTTCAAAGTAATCCAGTGATAGTTGTCTGTACGTCCATGGGTACACTGCAAACAGGATCTGCTTATAACTAATTTGACATTCTTTTATTGGTGCCAATTTGCTAAATAGTCTTTAAAAAATGGGCTAAAAACATGGGGCTATAGTTGAAGCTCACAGCGGTATTCGCAAAATTCATAGTGACATTATACTTCCTGTTTACATCCACATCCACCAAAGCATTATGGGAACTGTAGTTTCAAAACTTAGAGCATGATTGTCCCCCAAATAGAAGTAACTGGATTTAATGAAGAATTTGTGATCTCAGATTTAAGCACTGCATGTGTTTGTTTTCCAGGTGCGACAGCTGGAGAGGACAGTGGGCCTTAAGGACCTAACAGTCGCTGAGATGGAGGGCCGGCTGAGGGAAATGTCTGCCACAACCTTTGATGGCGTCTTTGTTTGGAGGATCTCCGATTTCGCCAAAAAGAGACAGGATGCCATCGCAGGTCGAGCTCCTGCCATGTTTTCACCAGGTAACATTGCCATTACTACAGATTAGAGGTTGTCATATGGACCCAATCCAAAACAGAACAGTAGAAATCTTACTTATTGGATCCAAAAGGGACCCAAGGACAATCAGACCTGGTCAACCTGAACAGCAACATGATAATCCATCTGAGTAGTTGAGTTAAAAAATGTAATTTTCCCTCCAGTTCCCACCCCAAAATAGACATTTTTCTCCTGTATTGATTATGACGCACCAGCTAATAGCAAGTACATACAGATCTACTCAGGTATTATACATAAACTTGAGACCTAAGGCCATACAACGAGACCTGCCCTACTTTATTTTTGGGTCAGGTCCTGGTACTATAAACCTGTTAATCCGTTTAGACCTCTATTTTACAGAAGCCTCATCATCTGCAGATGACTAAAGCTGACTTTCCCCTCACTTTCTTCCTTTCAGCCTTCTATACCAGTAAGTACGGCTATAAGATGTGTCTGCGGATCTATCTGAATGGAGATGGGACAGGGCGCGGCAGCCACTTGTCCCTGTTCTTTGTGGTGATGAGGGGACTGAGTGACGCTCTACTCAAATGGCCTTTCAACCAGAAGGTAAAAAAACTAAAGACAAAGCAGAATATTGACTAAGATTTTGCTTAACAGCTAAATTGTGTTTGTCCTTTTTACTGAGTTAACACAGAAAAAAAGATGCTGAAAATTAAATTGCATGGACTATTTTATGACTTTGTTCTGCCGATTGCGAGGTAAATCATAGAAACAACTTATAAAGTTATCTACTAGAAATATTTGCTTGCAAGTATTTGATTGGCCAACGCAGTGCCATGCGTTGGGTTGCAGCAAAGTTGAACCGGGTTCTTTTGTGTCGTTTTTTTTTTCCATGCAGGGACAAATTTAGTCTGGAGTCGGCCATAGTAAACATCTCCCAGAGTCTTCACCCGTAGACATACGCTGTTTGAAGCATGTAAACATCTCAACATTTGTCTTATTTCCAGGTGACTCTGATGCTGCTGGACCAGAGCAACAGGGAGCACATCATTGACGCCTTTCGACCTGATGTCACATCCTCTTCCTTCCAGCGACCGGTGAGCGAGATGAACATCGCAAGCGGCTGTCCACTCTTCTGCCCGCTCTCCAAGCTCGATGCCAAGAACTCGTACATCCGCGACGACACAATCTTCATCAAGGCAATCGTGGACCTCACCGGCCTCTAGACGGCCCCACAGGGTGGTACGGTTTGGCAAACCATGCAGCTCTTTGACCATTAAGGCGTCATTTTGGCTCAGTCATGGTCCCTTTAGAGTCTGTTCAGGTATCTTCCTGTCCCCTGCAGCTTTAGGGAGACAAACATGCTTGCAACTGTATGCTGCATGTGGCTGCAGTTTGCTTCGTCCAGACGGCGTTCGCCTTGTCATATCCTGGTGATCTCTATGCGAGAAACCACCGTCATTGCTTTACACTTCGGGCGCAAAACCCTTTTTCCTTTAGATGCCACAACACCGCTCCCATGGTGGATCAAATGTCACTTTAGTTGTGCACATAGGTTTTCAGTTAAAGGACACAGAGGCGAGCGCTAGTGCAGTGTGGTCAGTGCAGTGCTGAGTAGAAGCAGAGCTGTCAATGTGAACAGTTATGATGGAGTGAAAAAGAGTGAATTGCATCATTTTTTTTATCTCCTACGTTTGAAGGGATGTTACAGAACATGCAGACTGTGTTACAGAACTAGATTATAGATAGGTGATGTGATCATTCTGATGACTTATAATAGAGTTAGAGCATGGCTTGATGCAGCTTTTGCTTTTTTCTTGCAGATTGTGGATATTGTGAGCTTCTCAATTCCAGTGTCGAGTGAATTTGCATAGACAAACGTGGAGTTATGTTATGAATAAGATTACAGGCATTTCTTTGCCTTTTTTGCAAAAGTGCATGCCGCTGGCCTTTTAAGTACAAAATGGCTCCTTATTTTGACTGAGCTTTATGAAAGGTTCCTTGTTTGTTGTTAAACTTGTTAGTGACTTAGCCATCCGTGATGGTGGACATTGCCTGCATGTCTTTGGAACCAGGCTATTTACATGTAAAGTTAGTGTTGCGTATTTGTTCCTATTAGGGGTTGGTGGTTCTGATTGGTGGTTTGGTACATCTGTGGAAGATACAGTGGAGTTACCAAGGAGTCAGGGCAGCTTGCCAGTCAAGCCTGAAGCATAAAACTCTGACAAACATACATAGCGGGAGTTTTCCCCCAGGATATGTTCACTAGCTCACATCTCAACACATAGTACTGTGCCCCCACCACAGACTGAGGTCAACACAGATTCCACGAAATGAAGGAATTGTTTGTTCCTTGTTTTCTGTCCATACAAGTATACAGTGCATATGTGTTTCTGCTGCTCTTAAGATAGAATACTGATGTGAATCTAATATATATATATATATATATATATATATATATATATATATACAGTGGTGTGAAAAAGTGTTTGCCCCCTTCCTCATTTCCTGTTCCTTTGCATGTTTGTCACACTTAAGTGTTTCGGAACATCAAACCAATTTAAACAATAGTCAAGGACAACACAAGTAAACACAAAATGCAATTTGTAAATGAAGGTGTTTATTATTAAAGGTGAAAAAAAATCCAAACCATCATGGCCCTGTGTGAAAAAGTGATTGCCCCCTAAACCTAATAACTGGTTGGGCCACCCTTAGCAGCAACAACTGCAACCAAGCGTTTGCGATAATGTGCAATGAGGTTTTTACAGCGTCCTGGAGGAATTTTGGCCCACTCATCTTTGCAGAATTGTCCTAATTCAGTTACATTAGAGGGTTTTCGAGCATGAACGGCCTTTTTAAGGTCATACCACAACATCTCAATAGGATTCAGGGTAGGCCACTCCAAAGTCTTCATTTTGTTTTTCTTCAGCCATTCGGTGGTGGACTTGCTGGTGTGTTTAGGATCATTGTCCTGCTGCAGAACCCAAGTTCGTTTCAGCTTGAGTACGAACAGATGGTCGGACATTCTCCTTCAGGATCTCTTGGTAGACAGCAGAATTCATAGTTCCTTTTATCACGGCAAGTCTTCCAGGTCCTGAAGCAGCAAAACAGCCCCAGACCATCACACTACCACCACCATATTTTACTGTTGGTATAATGTTCTTTTTATGAAATGCAGTGTTCCTTCTACGCCAGATATACTTGGACACACACCTTCCAAAGAGTTCCACTTTTGTCTCATCGGTCCACAGAATGTTGTCCCAAAAGTCTTGGGGATCATCAAGATGTGTTGTGGAGAAATTGAGACAAGCTTTGATGTTCTTTTTGCTCAGCAGTGGTTTTCTCCTTGGAACTCTGCCATGCAGGCCATTTTTGCCCAGTCTTTTCCTGATGGTGGAGGCATGAACGCTGACCTTAACTGAGGCAAGTGAGGCCTGCAGTTCTTTGGACGTTGTTGTGGGGTCTTTTGTGACCTCTTGGATGAGTCGTCGCTGCGCTCTTGGGGTAATTTTGGGCGGCCGGCCACTCCTGGGAAGGTTCACCACTGTTCCATGTCTTCGCCATTTGTGGATAATGGCTCTCACTGTGGTTCGCTGGATTCCCAAAGCTTTGGAAATGGCTTTATAACCCTTTCCAGACTGATAGATCTCAATTACTTTCTTTCTCAATTGTTCCTGAATTTCTTTGGGTCTCGGCATGATGTGTAGCTTTTAAGGATCTTCTGGTGGAACTTACTGTGTCAAGCAGCTCCTATTTAAGTGATGCTTTGATTGTGAACAGGTGTGGCAATAATCAGGCCTGGGTGTGGCTAGAGAAATTGAACTCAGGTGTGGACAACCACAGTTATAGTATGTTTTAACAAGGGGGGCAATCACTTTTTCACACAGGGCCATGATGGTTTGGATTTTTTTTCACCTTTAATAATAAACACCTTCATTTACAAATTGCATTTTGTGTTTACTTGTGTTGTCCTTGACTATTGTTTAAATTGGTTTGATGTTCCGAAACACTTAAGTGTGACAAACATGCAAAGGAACAGGAAATGATGAAGGGGGCAAACACTTTTTCACACCACTGTATATATGTCGGTGCAAATATACATGAGGTAAATGTGTATGGAGGCTTAAATAACAAATGAAAGCAGAGATTGTAATACTCTGTTGTAGGTCACTGGGCCATTATTGACACGTTCAGTGCAGCCCCAGATAACTCTTCAGTGTTTTAAGTGTGCTCTCACTAATTTCCAATAAGGCACAACAAAAATCAACATATCTGTTTAAACATGTAATTTTTCTTCGTGTCCACCAGAGATTGCTGTTCTACTTACTTAGCATGCATGCTGAGGTTTTTAAGGTTCATGCTGGCCTGTTTGAAAACCAGTCTCGACCTGTATTGAAACCTCTCTGTGCATGGGAGGCTTCAATTCATTATTCACTATGGAGTTTCACACTGATTTACTCTGTGAGCCAGGTGTGAACGCATTTATTTGTATTTGTTTGGATCAAAATAATCATAGAATAATTATTATGTTATATCTGGCGCTGAGTCTGTTCAACAGAAGCAGCTGCCTATATTAATAGCAATTTATAAATATGTATCTTTCATATCCTAATGTTGAGATAATCTATATATCATTGTTAATATACACAAGATGTTATAATAAACATAGTATTACTGAATACCTTATTAATTCTATATCTATATACCAACTTTTCCTTTGTCAAGATGGTTTGAACAGGCCAGGACAACCCCCTTTGTGCAGTAAGGACTAATGATTCCTTCTAGAGTGCAATATATGGTGATGTCTGTGAGATTTTGAGGACACCTTGGCTTTAAAGGTTTACAAAGGTCATACTTTACTTATTTGTTTACATCAATCATGATGGCGCTGAAGAACTGCATCCAATTTTTAACTTTTCAGGGGAAAAGATTGTGCTTTCCTTGTCATTAAGCATAGTTGATATCACTAGGAATTTGTAGTCAGGAGCTAATCAGGAAGCTGAAAGACAATTTTAATGTTGAGGGATTCATGCTATTGGTGGGTTTCTATTCTTAACTTTAAAAAAAACTTCGGTGAAGACTGAGCATGTATTAAGTAGGATGGACATTAACTTTTTTAAGTGTTCTTGTAATGTGCCAAATTCAAATATTACCTCCGTATACTAACAATGTTGTATTTGCAAGTTATATTTTATGTTCTATGCTAAAATATGGTGCCAAATATGTTTAGAATTCAGTTTGTGCTGCGTGTGTGTCATTTTATAAGATATGATGCATGGGTCACTACTTCTGTAAGAACCAGGAGATCATTAATATTATCCCATGAATATAAACCCTCCCAAGGTTTTTGAATGTAAGCTTTAATACTTTTTTTTCAAAAAGAATACAGCAGTTCTGTAAATGTGATGTAGTTGACTTGAACCAACTTTATTCGTGCACTTTGTATTGGTTGTTTGTCCAAACAGGGTATTTCATTGAGTGATGTATGTACCTTTTAAAGTACCTTTTAAATCAGAGCCATATATATATATATATATATATATATTCTGATGTTGATAATATTGATGTATTGTCCTAAAAATTACATGCAGTATGTAATACAGGTTTGCTGGTTTCAGCTTGTTAATTACTTCATACTCTTTTTTTAAGTGGAAAGCTTTAATTAAAAGTACGAGTACAACAATCTAAAAATAAAAGTCCTGTATTCAAAATTCTTTCATCTAAGTGAAAAAACAAAAGTATTCTTAGCTAAATATACTTAAAATATCAACAGGAAAAGTACTCATCGTGCACCACAAAAATGGCCCCTCTGACAGATATATTATTACATGTGACATTATCACATTATTAATACTGATGTATCAGTGTGTAAGCAGTACTTTAATGTTGTAGGTGCTTGAGGTGAAGCTTCAATTTTATATGCAGGTCTCTCCAAAATGTCATAATATTAAGATAATCAATGAGGGTTAAAATAAACCTGAGTAAAGTACCTCTAAATTGTGCAGTACTTGTGTAAAGTTACTTCTTCTCACCTTTGCTCACTAGAGGGTGCTTTGGATCCCTGTAATGAATGGCCTCGCTCTGAATGTAGTTACAGTGTACTAAAAATAAGAAACCAGGGTCATTGTATATTTATGGGCAGTGTAATTTAGAGTAATCTGCATTTTCAGACAAATAAAGACCTCCAATTACTGGAAGCGAACTTCTTCATAAAAAGAATAAAATGCAGTTTGACCCTGAAAACAACACTGTGCATTGTACACAGCTGAGCTCTGTCCGGGTGCTCATTTAAAAATAAAGATTTGTTTTTTTTCCTTTAACTTCTAAAATGCAAAAAGACAGATCTGCTTACAGGTCGTGTTGTATAGGCTAATACATGAACACAAGTACACAACTTTTTAATCAAAAGAAGAGAGCTGATGAAATAGTGGTTACCTTTACAGGATGTGGTCGAATGAGGAGATGGGGACAATGACTCAGAATATGATTTTCTCATGACCTCTTTCTTCTGACAATGAATGAAAAAAAATAAACTTCTCTTTTTTGCAACCCTGTGCAGCCCAAAGCTCTTTATTTATATTTAATTAATCATTATCATGTATAACATTTGACAAAAATCATTACAAAAGAATCCCAACACTGAGGCTTATAGAAACAAATGACTAGTTGCTTTGTTTTTATTAAAATATATGACCATTTAATTAAATACAACAGACTAATTGTAGATTAAATTGACTAACACAATAGGCCTACATAAAAAAAGCTCAAGTGTGGACGGTGCTTCCGCTCACTTACAATAAAATGGATGTATTAAGCATAGACAGTTAGAAGGCATTAAGGCCTTCACTTGCTGTGAGGTAGGTCTCGCGATGCTAGACAAGCCGGCGCTTAAATCGAACGCACTTATTTCAATGGCGCGGTTTATGCCTCGAGTCCCATCGTTCTTATCCATGGTCTTACCTGTCCTGTAGCTCCGTTATACTCCCTGAGGAGTGTGTAATTGCCGCTAATTTTACTATATTATTAAATAACAATGCGTAACTAGCTGCCAACAGTTTGACATCCCTAAAGGACAGGTTTGAGGAGGGAATAACTGTTACGCGCCGCAGTATCGATGTTTTTTCTCAGTCTGTTGGTCAACCATTAGCATAGTTAGCCTAGCTAGCTAGCTAGCTGGTAAGCTAGCTGCAGAAACATGAGTTTTGCTGCACCTGTTGTGGCTCGGATCGACTATTCATGAGACCAAGACCACTGCTTTACTTCACTAAGATAAGTGTGTTCTGCTTGTTCTGCTAACGTGGAGTTGTCGCTGTATTGTTGTGTATGCAAGCATATCATTACATAAGGTGACCGTATTGGGATTTCCAAAAAAGGACACTTCGCCCGGCCTCGAAACACAAATTCAGACATTCAGACTTCTCAGAGGTTAATAAACATGCTTTATTATGCATCAATGGTATAAAAATAGCTTATGTAATAAAATAAAATATGTAACAACCTGTAACAAAATATTAGCTCTTTCAAATAAATTAGAAACAATGTTCTAAATATGACCTATTCTGTGTCAGCTTAAGATCCAACTTCAACTAAATATCTCTTAGAACCTTTTCAGTGTAATAAGATAAGGTTTTTCGGTGTCCATGTGAGATCTCCAGCACCTGTTATTACACAACAAACGTGCTAGCTTTGCACAAGGTGCACTCCATGACAGTAATTTGCGTGGTTATGAAACAATCGTTAGCCTGTTTTTACAAAATAAAACGTCTGCTACAGAGCCATAACATGAGGTACAAGGTAATGGAGCCTTTTATACATTGTCGTGTGTCTTTAGAAATAAACCATGGAGAAATAGAGTCTTGAAACACTTCAGATATAGTTACTCTCGGTCAATGTGGCGCCAAAATGAATGGCGGTCAATGGAATGCTAACGGCAGGTGATGGCTTGATAGCATCAAATTGGCTCCATAGGAGCTACGCTTTGTGGACACTCGCTTACCCCCTTGTATTGGGCTTCTCCGGAGTTTCAAAGTTGAATGTCATGGCGGCTCCTTTGGAATACAATCTATATTTTACAAAAATGGTTCACCAAAACGTGTTTCTTAAACATTTTAAGGGAGCAATAGGCCATGCAGTTGCTGAGTCTGTTTTCATTTCAGATTGACAAAGGTCAGTTTAAAAGATTTTTGTCAGATTTTGAGAGGCCATTTCTGGGTTAGCACGCCACCAATCAGATTGGTCATTGAGTTCGACAGCCCGCCTTCCGATTCAACATGTCATATCTGCCCAAATGGACTAACAAGCAAAGTATTTTTTATATTTTTTTATTTGTGCTGAAAAGAAACTGTGTATGCACAGTGAAGCAGGCATAAACATTTACATCCTCTTTCCAGCCATTAAAATATGGCCTACTGCTGAGTGGAATAGATGACACACTCCTGGACACGTCCATCTGTTTCAACTCCTCTGCTGCTAAATTAATCTCCACAGAGATGTTCCAGTATTGGACGATGTTGACTGTTGTTTGGCTCGGTCAGTCTCGTGTGTTATTGTCAGATACTGCTTAGCTCATTTGTAGATATGAAACAATATACGTTTTGGACTACCTGGACCAAAGACATATTTGGCTATGGTATAGTTGACACCTGCACTGATACACAAATGGTTAAAACACAGAGAGGAAAATCCTCTTCAGTACTCATGAGAATCTGTGATATAAGTTGTCCTTCTGTGCTTCTCAGGAACGCAGATGGGAAATTAATGAACTTCTGACTGAAAAATTCCACTTGTCCTTCTGTTTCTCTCTGTCATGTGAAATGACATGACAAATTGTAACAGAACTGTATGTCCTCTAGTAATATCGCCTTGGTTCTCTCTAAACATCCATTGTTTATTTTGATAAACATTACTAATTAATACATGCCAAAGTGAAGTGTTATAATGAACGTTGTTGTTGACTGTTGATGTTAGTGGGTCAGTGTATGTTTTGGTCATTTGATTTTCAGTTCATGAACAGGTATTAAAAAACAAAAAAACGAGTGGTTATTTGATTTTCGTTTTAAAAAACAAAATTGAAAATTGAAATACAAAGCATTTTTCCTTTTCATGGTCCAAAACGGAGGAGCGAAATAAAAAAAAATGATTTGATTTTCATTTTCTTTTTCATACAACGAAACATATAATCACTAGAAAATAGAAATTCATATTCATCTTCATCTTCTCAGACCGGGCTGGCGTCTCCCTTAGAGATCAGGTGAGAAGCTCAGTCCTCCAAGAGGAGCTCGGAGTAGACCCGCTGCTCCTTCACGTTGAAAGGAGCCAGTTGAGGTGGTTTGGGGATCTGGTAAGGATGCCTCCTGGGGGGGTCCCCAGGGAGGTGGTCCAGGCACGTCCAGCTGGGAGGAGGCCTCGGGGAAGACCCAGGACTAGGTGGAGGTACGTCCAGCTGGGAGGAGGCCTCGGGGAAGACCCAGGACTAGGTGGAGGGGCTTCCAGCTGGGAGGAGGCCTCAGGGAAGACCCAGGACTAGGTGGAGGGACGTCCAGCTGGGAGGAGGCCTCGGGGAAGACCCAGGACTAGGTGGAGAGATATCTCCAACCTGGCCTGGGAACGCCTTGGGATCCCCCAGTCAGAGCTGGTTGAGGTGGCTCGGGAAAGGGAAGTTTGGGCTCCCCTGCTGGAGCTGCTGCCCCTGATACCGGATAAGCGGATGAATGAATGGATGGATGGTATGACATAAGTGCAGTATTTTTTTGGTTTCACAGTAAGAGCATGGTTCAATCACACACATTTTTCACTAGTCATTTACCTTATACCCACCTATCAAATTAAAAAGAAGAGGCTGCAAATAATGTAACAAAATAACAAATATTGCTCCCAAATAAATTAGACTATCCCTTAAATAGTTGTAAAATATTACATACACATAGCTAGTGCATTTAGTCAATATGTCTAAATGATCATTGCTGGACATCTACGTTGTTATGGACTGTATTATAGTGTGAATAAGTGATTTGGATAATGAAGCTTGAAAAGTTTTGCACAAATTAAAACCCACTCTTCCATCCAATAGGCCTGCTGTACTTACCTGTGGGATGTGGGACCAGGTGCGACTAGATCATGGAAAGAGTTTTATTGGACCCTCTTCATGCAGTTGCTGCTGTCATCTCATCGCCACAATCAGGAGAAGACCTCATTTACAGACTTCATCCACAAGGGTACAGTTCCATGAAAAGGAAAAATGCTTTGTATTTCAATAATCAATTTTGTTTTTAAAACGAAAATCAAATAACCACTAGTTTTTTTTTTTAATTCCTGTTCATGAAATGAAAATCGAATGACCAAAACATACACTGACCTTAGTGACTAGCTATGTACAATATCCGTTCACAAAACTGCAGGCTAACCTTAGTAGCTTGCGCTAGCTAACTGGTAGCTAGGTAGTAGCACGACATGATGAATACATCTTCTTGGTTGTCTAAATACATCCATCGTTTATTTAAATAAGCATGTAAAAGATCAGGAACAACAAATACACAAATAGGGCTGGGACGATTTGTCAACATAGTCGACGATGTCGATTACGTAAATGCGTAAAATCAGTTTAATGGAATTTAAACCAAGAAAAAGCACAACTTTAAATGAAATTTGAGAAGCAGAAACTATGAAATTTGAAATTTTTTCATGAAAAATGTCCCATGATAAATCTGTTTGATAAAGTTGTCTGTTTTTTGACAACTGATTGATCGACTTATCAATGAAATAACTTATCCTTTACGCTCAAATTTATACTGGTGGGTAGGTGTATTTCTTATAATGCACCAATTTCCTAAAGATTTGTATGTAGAATTTTCATTGTCACCATGCTCTGTTTTGGACTGAACGAAACAAACAAGAATGGCAAAGGCAGTAATATGAACATAAGCCAGACATTCAGAATGACAGCGACATGTTCCTAAAGCCTGAACACCTCATCACTTTTGGATCACTCTTTACTTCAGACATTAAGCACTGATGTCTCAGACTAAACAACCAGAGTAATGAATGTGTTGTTTGGTTTCTGAGAAACATACTGTGTTTTGATCCAATGTGGGGTTACAGGGGATTTTGATCCAGAGTCTGCACAAACTTTATTTGTAGATATTTACTTCAGACTTACATTGTATGAGGCTATGTGCATTTTTTTAAAATATCTGTAGAGGGTTGCATTCATGTCTTCTCTCTTAAAGAGATACTTTCATTTCTATCCAGCTCTTTGCCATGGCAGTGTGTTTTGATGAACGGTGTGTTGCTTCCCTTCATGGCGCCAGTGCTCCCTACTCCAACGCCCAACGGATACACCGTTCATCCAAACACGCTGCCAAAACTGCCACAGAGCTGGATTGAAAAGCAAAATATCTCGTAAGTAAAAAGTTTTAGGGGAAAATGCTTAATTGTTTTGTGTGATACTCTAATTTGAAATGCACTTTTACTTTAGAATTTATGGTTGAAATTGAAACCACTACTTAAATTTTCTTTATTTGGCGACACAAAATACATGTTGCATGGCAACAAATCACCTTTTCAAAACACAGACGAGAAATTAATTCCACTGTGGGGTTTTGAATGCAATTTTTTTGTTGTTTGTGGCCCAGTTTGTTGAGCATTTGATGTTTCCCTTGATGATTAAAACCAGGACAGATTTAGGTTTTCTGTACTTTTTCTACTCAGTCCTATAAACAGAAGCAACAGCTGATGTCTGACGACGTCACCATTTAAAGACTGCGTAATGCAGCTGTAACCAGACAAGAAGCTGGGACACTGCTCATTTCCCAGATATGTGGCTGTTTGAAAGGTTGTGGCTGGGTTGTGCATTGATTTAGAGTGAGGTAGTTTGCAAGAAGTAACAGTGTTGGGTAGCATTAAAAAAAAAAAAAAATGTTTTTAAATATTCATTAATCAGAATCATTTATAATGACAAATAAATGATTCTGATAAGTGAATATTTAAAAAATAAAATAAAAAACAGTGCTTTTGTTCAAAGGACTTTAAGTTTCATATCTTAAGTTTGTATTTTTGTACACTTTATTTATCAGATGTTGTTGTGACAATAAAACAAGTTAATTTTTAAACTGCATTATCATATTTTAGTGAGTACTCATACTTAACTTTTTTTTTTTAAATATATATCGGACGATATATTGGAATATCTGATTTTAAAATCACCAAATATTTGTATCAATATCCGCTTCAAAAATCCTTTATCGGACGGGCTCTACTTTGTAGTTTGGCTCACATTCAGCTGTTACACAAACTCCTGGGCAGTTTAGTGCTTGTGTTTCCTGTTTTAACACTTTCTTGTGGCAGCGATAGGGGCAGTGATGTTTCCTGTTTACTGTACGGGACTCGCACCGCTTTGGTGGGTTGCTTTTCTCCAGTCAAGTCGGCTTCAACTTTTTGCCACAGGTCGCTGCATCATTGTGAGCATGGCTGTAGACTCTTAGTCTTGTTTTGTTTTGTTTTTTTAAGTTGGCAAACATTGATGAACTTTTCAAAATACTACATTATTCTTGACAGTATTAAGTATCCTCTGTAATCTAAACACTTATTTGCTGTCATGGCTGACGTAAGCTGTCCTCAAAGTTTGTCAAGGGGGGTTAGAAGAGACACCTGCAGTTCCTCTGTTTGTTTAGTCTTCATACTTTTAAAAGTCATATTCCATGACTTTGCCATTTACGTACAGGACACTCTGGACTTGCCAGAAACCACGGCAGTCAACTGAAAAAAGCCTCACAGTCAGATTATTGTATGGCCCACTGGACATTAATGCGTGTAGAGAAACCCAGCAACTACAGTTGTATGTTGAGTCAACAAATGCACAACCAATTCAAGGACTATGTTGGGAGTTCGGGTGGGAGCTCAAGCTGCAAACAGTTCTAAGTTTTGTGACATTTTCCATTTGTGTCCTGTGCTGTTTTAACTTGAGCTTCAGCCAAGTTAGCTGTGGCTAGAGTTTTGTAGCATGATTCAGGTTGATTAAAACGCCTTGGCTGTTGTGCTGGTAAAAACACAAAATAATTAATCCACAAGTAAAAAAAAAAAAGATGTTTGAATAATTTTTCAAGCAAAAACAATCATTCTCTGGTTGCAGCTTTTTGGCAGGATTTGCTTCTTTTTATATAATTGCAAACTGAATATCTTTGGTTTTCCACACACAAATCATTACAGTGCGGTTGTCCTCTTTTCTAACTGAACCTGCACTCAACCAGGCAATACAAATTTCCAAAGAGTAGTTTTCTGGTCTGGTACCAATATAGTTGGCCTCTGATCTTAATGATTAAGACCTCATGCCACCAAGACCTCTTCCACACCATCACCCACCTAAGAACTGCTCATAAACTTACTATTTATTGCCGTGCTATTTATATTACTTAATAGATCAATTTTGTGATCCTGCACATTTCAGGACGCTTACACAGGCTGTTGCACATTACGACATTTTATCCTCAGGAGTGTTAACGCTCCTGTAACTCAGAGGTTGTGGCAATGCAAACCATTTTATATTGAAAAGTTTGTACTTAAACATTTTTCTTATAACAAGAGTATTTTTACACTGTGGTAATTCTACTTTTACTTAAAAGAATTGAGTAATTCTTCCACCGCTGTTCCCCTGAGTTCATCAACAAAGAAGATAACTGTTATTTTAGGAGTTGGC
>JABXJD010000917.1:0-140254 GCA_013375575.1 Percina caprodes
AAATTGAGACAGCAAGCTAGACTATCTGTCCAATCTGAGTTTTCTCTTACCCGACTATTTTGCAGCGGCTCTGTGCAGTGTTCAGCACCGCCAATGACAATTCTGATTGGTTTAAAAAAATGCCATTAAATCCTCCTTCGAGCGCTTTGGAAGAGGGTCTGGCAAAGCAAGACTAGGTAACATAGGACCCTGGGAACATAGCTGTGCTCCCAATTAAATCAGCAACTGCTAGCTAACGCATTCACATGAACTTTGTTAGGTGATAAGGAAATTTCCCGCTGTGGGATGAATAAAGTCTAATCTAATCCAATCTAATCTGATATCTCTGTGCTGTTTTGAGCTTGCTGCGCTGCTGGCGTACACGGCCAAAAAAATGAATGCAGGTTTAAAAACCTAAAGAACTATAACTAAAGGTCTTTCTCATAAAGAGCTGGTATTCTATATATAATTGAGGTAATACTGAGCACCTTTATAGAAGGCTTTATCAAGGCTAATGATCCAGAGAGAGAGAGAGAGAGAGAGAGAGAGAGAGAGAGAGAGAGAGAGAGGCATACATACATACATACACAGTACATATTTATAAAATGATTGTAAGCTGATCACAAACCAGTAATAACATGCATGTTCCCAAACAGCAGTATATCAGACTATTTTCACACATCTCAGCTCAATCCTTATAGTGGCACAGGCCCATGACCTTCTGTAACAAACTAAACAGTGCAGGATCCCCAGTGTGCATCTGTGTGAGAGAGAAAGAGGAAGTGAGGCGCATGTGTTTAACTGGTGGAGATGAAATTAAAAGCGGTGATTTCCCTATCGACTGATCCCTCCAAGCAGCTGCTTGCTTCTCTTCTTTATGGTGAACATGTCATTATTTAATTCATAAAAGCGTTTTTTATCATGCTCTTTCACCCATCTGCACAAAGCCACTTGCCAACTTTTCCTGCTCACTCAAGCTTGCATTCTTCCAGATTTACTCTGCTCTGGTTTGTTCCTTCTCTCTGCAAACACTTAGGTAAAATCTGATTGAATTTATTCATCAAGAACAATAAAAGCAGTAGGAATCGCCTAGGGGACATTTACGTGGCCTTACTGCATCAGTTGCACATCATTCAGGCACAACTGGCCCTCTTATTATTCTGCACAAGCAACAGACGAGAGTGCAAATCAATCAACATTTATATACTTACTGTTGTATCACTCTACGCAACCATGCAGTATGCCATACTGCATGGTTCCTTTAACAGTAAGTATATAAAGCGGAAGCTTTAGAAAGGGATGGATGGACATTATAAAGAGCCTGCTTGGGATCATCTTGCGATCTAATTGCAAATAAGGGTGTGAAAGCACTGAGGAAGTTATTACCTACATGGCTGGCTCTGATGAACAGCTCATGGCATTTGAGGTAAATATCAAAGTGGAGGATTGCATCCATGTGATTATGATGATTAATTACTCTTTTAAATGTATTCCTTTTTTTAATACCTCCTTCAACCTCAAGCAATCACAGGAGGTGTGTGCAGAACCAGTGATGCCACTTGTTTGAAAGTGTGTTGTGAATTCAAGTATGGCAGTGTGCATGGGGAGCCCACGTGTAATCAGGACAGATGTAGCAAAGTCAACACCATGCACTGAGGCAAGGCATAGATGTATACAGGACCTGTATTCTATAGATTGACACATGAATATTAAATTGGTTCTGCCGGATAAGGGAAACTCTGGGGTTTAAGAAGAATCCTCATTAAAAAAAAAAAAAACAGTAGAAGCTGCAAATTCTTAAAAAGCAACATTGGAAACCGTGCTGCCCTGATGGAAAGTATTTAGCGGTGAGTTACTTTAAATCTCTGCCAAAAAAAAGATGTTTGAACCAATACTTACTTTTTTACAGTATGTAAAAGCCACCAATTTGTGTCACTACTTTGCAATGATTCCCAAGGACATTTTCAGAGACATTCCAAAACGTATGCTGATGTGACATCACTTGGCGACAAACCCACTCAAAGATAAACTCTTAAAAACACACTTTCAGAAATAAAAGTCACCTTTAGAGGGGGTAGGGATACTGAGTGAGGGAAATGAAAGCAATTTCTCTCCTTTTGAAATGTAAATGCACAGCGATTTGCTGAATACCTTTGAAGAAATCATGTTATTAAGAATCAGGTGTCGCTATGCAGCCACCATTGATATGGAGTTCATAATTTTTAAATGAAATCTATTTCTTACTCTTGCAATTTCTTCACCCTTTTCACTTATTCCTAAGTGGAGAGCAGCCTTTGTGTGAAAAGGTCACATGCCTTTCATGAAGCTCACACTCACCTGCTGACAGGCAAATGTCATCACTTTCCTTTAAACTCTTTTTTTTCTTCTTTTACAAGCCTACATGCAACCCAGTGTGATGCTTTTTAAAAGTATTTAGGGTGACACAATATGTAAACTGAATGCTACATCCAAGTAAATACTAGTTAACCAACTTTGAGAACTTTAATCTTGGTGGAGAAATTTTTTTAGTTATTTTGGTGCTCATGAGACGACATCACTAAATAACATCAAGTACCAGCAATGTCGATTTTTTTTTTTTTTTTTAAATCCAGAAACAGATGTGATCATGGCTATAACACACTATTGACAAGAATACAAGAAAAAAAAGAATAATAAAGGAGTCGATACTTTCCAGCCTTGAGGGTGTGTGTGTGTGTGTGTGTGTGTGTGTGTGTGTGTGTGTCAAGGGAGTCGGTGTTTGAGATCAAACACTGCACACTGAGGCCATTTATTAAAGTTAGATCACAACACTGATTCCAGACTGAGAGTACATTAATCACTCTCTTATCTTGTTGGTTTTCCTAATTAATAATGTCATGAGCAATTTAAATTAGGTCAAATTAGGACACAAGGAATTAATTAAAGTGCAATTACGTACCAGTAAGACTTGCAAGAAAAAATTGCAAAGCATACCACACCAAAACAATATCACTTATTCATTTCTCATGTTTCCATTAAAATGTGGTTATATTATTATATTTACAATACTGAGAGTCTACCTGTTCTTTGAGCTAAATGCTAATGTCATGCTAACAATGACGATGCTAACATGCTGATGTTTAGCAAGTATGCTAACAATTGCTAATTGCTAAACACAAAGCCTAGCTGAGGCTGCTGGCTTATGGCTTTTGCAGGTATTTGGTTGTAAACCAAAGAAGGTTACTGGACATATTATTGTGATTTGTGAAACTGATAATGGCACAAGATGAAAAGTAAATCTTCACAAAAAACAATTTAGAGGGAAAAATAAATGTCTGTTCCAAATTTCATGGCAATCAATTCAATAGTTAATATATTTCAGTCTAGACCAAAGTGGGGAACCAAGGGACCAACATTGCCATCCCTGGAGCCACCCTGCTAGTGTGGCTGGAAAGCCCCCTCTACATATTACATCTTCAAAAAAGAAGACTTTTCAAGAAAAGTAACCTGCATCATGCAGAGGCAGTTGCAAACTGTAAAAACTATAATTTAGTAAGCAGTATCAAAGCTCTTTCTTTCCCCCCCACTCCAACTGTGTTCATATTCCCACCGTGGAGTTGAATTTGTCATAAAAACTACAACAATTCCATTGAGAAGAAACTAGAGCAGATTGGATGACTTATTCTGTTTGTTCACAGCAAAATGAGGTTTCAAAATTCACTTATCTGTGACTCAGGGGTGCTCAAGTATTGTCTTTCTCTGGTCTGATGAATGAAGATATCACAGCGGTTGTTTGCTCTTCTGCAGTGTCTAAGGAAAAAGTAGATATGAGCTCATGTCATGAAAGGCAGTTGTGATGGAGCTTTGTGGTTGTACTGGTCTTGGGATTCACATGCTGCTCTGAAACACACTTTTGAGGTGCTAAGTTGTTTAAATGCAAGTGGATGAGAATATCATGTTCTCTGTAATTAAAAGTAAGCATATGCAAGGCACACTCATCACTAAGTCTTTTGCACCGGATACAGGTCTTAAACTATACAAACAAGCTCCTGGGAAGTCACTTTTGCTTTCAGCACTGAAACCTAGTTGCTTAAATGTATTTAAAACGTTAAAAAGTTTATCATACACAGCTGGTTGGCACATTGAGAATGCCAACCAGCTGTGTATGATACATTTTTTTTTACATATTTGCCCAGCCATTCACTAATGAGTACTCATTTCTAAGTGACACAACATTATGGTTTTGCTAACCTTGTCCAAATGCTTATTACAATAGACATATGTACAATGCTCAGGGTCTTCAAAGCCCAAAAAAATGAATGAAAATGTAGCTACTGTGCAAATTTACTGTATATACTGTACTTAACACTTTCAGTTTCTTCTTTTTCACTTAGATGCTATTAAAACCCACACATACCCCCTATTACAACTGAACCTCTACTAAAGACTAAACAGCCAGAATGCTGCCACCTTATTTGAAAACACTGGAATATGAATGATACATTGACCTATTATTTTTGCATGCTAAGTGGTAGAATACGAGCGTATACCTTCTCTTCCAAAGTCGATCATTAACATCTTTACATTATACAGTAAAACATAATCCTCAGCCCTATAACTGCTGCCACCCACGCACATTCACAAACCTGCAGATCCTAGTGAATCAAGGCTCCCTTAAATCCCAGGTGTACAGTACACCCTCCTTAAATTCAACTTCACAAGTGTTGTTACCACAATTCAGACTCACAACCAAAAGCTGTTTAAAAACTTGTCTTAGACCGAGGCTCATTGCTTTGCTGTGACCTCCATTACAGCTTTTTCCCTTTCCAAGCTCCCACATGCAATCCATTTTTCATTCCGTCTCTGTATTGTTTCAGCCCATTTTATTTTGCTTCTCCGGAGAAGAGGTGTGCTGTTTTTTTTTTCCAGGGACAGTAGAGTGTGCTGAGCCCAGGTAGTTGGTTGGGTACACTGTGTGCTTGCTGAGCACTGCTGCTGTCTGGCGTGGATGCTAGTAGTTATCACTACCAGTGGCTGATTTGCTTCAGTGACTCTTCTTCACTTTCTGACTTGATCGATATGTCTTTGCACTCTCACATACTTGCGAATAATTAAGCAAAATAAAACAACGTGTACTGAATTGCAGGGTGTTCCTTAGGAGCAAATGTAACACTATAACAAACTTCCTGGCATTAGCTCAAAGTACATCACCAGTCTGTAATCTTAAGAACATTCATGAAGTTTGTTCACATGGTGCAAAGCAATGAAATAAAAGCATCTCAACTCCTAAAAATCAAACATGCAAGCTTTATACCTGCGATTGAACATTGAGCTGAAAGGTATAAGAGAGCGTCTGCTCGCCTTTATCACTAATGGGGCCCAAACTGCAGCGCTTAGCCTGAATATGAATGTACCTCCGGTGAATTATTAATGTTGTGGTGTGCTTCGTATTCTGCCTGGCACTTCCAGAAGTGATCCACCTCCCACGTGGATTGGAAGCTGTCACCCGTAATTGGAGAAATCAAGACAGCACGGAGTTAAGTGCTCCACAGTCCCCGGGTGAAGAATGTGACGGTGCACTGCAGCACCAAGAGGTGGGAACATTTTCCAATATTGGTTTTTGCGCTTTCCCCCCCTCTCCATTTCTTCCCTTAATATTTTTCTCTCTCTTTCCTCAATCCCCCCTATTTATGGTTTATAGCAGGGGTGGCTAACCAGTCCAGCATAAAAAGACCCCAAAAAAAACTATGTATCTTAACAAAGAGCCACACAACACATGCACGCCCGCACTACAACAGTGGCTTACAGATCTAATGACCGTCATAATACAAAACACAACAGTTTTATAGGTTTCTTTCTTACCTAGACCAACTCAGTGGGAAACTTGGCTGTCTTTGTTATCCACAAGCCTTTTCATGTCTGGCTTGAGTTGTGGCCAACTCCATGCAACTCTTTCACGTGTGTGTCGGTAAGAACAGAACAGTGTTTTGACTTTACTTGTTTCAGTGTAGAAAACACTGATTCACAGACATAAGTTGCTGCAAACATTGACATTAACTTGAGTGCAGCCTGTTTAACATTGGGATTTCTGTCTGTGGGCCCTGATTTCCTTCTCTCAACACAGATTTCAGCCTGTCATCATTCACAAACTGCAATCATCTCCAACTGGGACGCTGCTTCATTTGTCACTAAAGGGGCTTTCAAACAGTCTGATTCAGCAGTGAAAGGGTTAATGAGGAAGGTGATCTGTGGCCGTTTTTCCCTCCGGTTGCAGAATCTGTCCACAAAACTCTGCTGCAGATTTTCAACCAGTGTTGCATAGCATGCAGTGCTCCTTTGTAACCCCTCAGCTGCTCCTCCACTTGCCTTCAACAAGGAGGGGAAATGTGTGAGCACTCTTTTGAAGATGAGTCTGGAATAGCTTGAGCTTGTTGACAAATGTGAAAACACTTTGCACCATGTCAGGCAGCATTTTTTGAGCAGATCTAGATTCAGTTTGTTCAGATGTTGACCAGAAACCCCAAATCTGAAATCCCCTGAGGGTCATATTGCTGAGGACATTCCTTATGTTTCTCTCCCAGAAACAGCTTCACTGGGTTCAACATTTCAAAAAAAGTGGGAAAGCATGTTACCTTTTTGAAAGCTTTCGCACATTGCAGTAGAAAAACAAATCACTAGGAAGATCTTCATCAAGTTCAGCAATGAGGTATTTCAACTGTCTGTGGTTGAGTGCAAATAAAATTCACAATTTCTAGCACTGGTTCCATGACGTGGTCCAAGTTTAGCTTCTTAGACACCAGATTCTCTTGATGGATGATGCGGTGGAATGTCCAAAAATCTGGGAAACGGTCATCAGCTTTACACAGCCCAACAAGGCCATTTGCAGCTCCTAACATAGCTGGTGCACCGTCTGTGGCTATTTGCCTCGACAGCAACAGTCATGAGTGTCTCTTCCAGGTCGGTGCCACGGGTCCGGTCTTTTAACGGCACAATTTCAAGCAGGTCTTCCTTAATTGTGCAGTCTTCTGACACAGACCATACAAATATTGTCAACTGAGGCTTATCTTGAATATCACAACTCTCATCCAAAGCAATGCTGAAATACAGGCATTTCTCAAGGTACGTATGTAACAGTGTTTCAATGGAGTTGTTAATATCCGATATTCAACTGTGTGCTGTGAGCGCTGTGACACAGACCGCTTTTAATTGTCATTTTCAGGTGCGAGGATAGCTATGACATCTTTGAGACGTGTCTTCACAAGTACCCTTCACTGTATGGCTTTTTAGCACCAGCAATGTTCTATGCTAACTGGTATGATGCTAACGTGACAGTCTGAGTGCTTCGTTAAAATGTCCAAAAAGCTGAGTCTGCTTCTCTGACTGCCGTTTCAACGTGTTTACCTTGTGCTTGCGAAGTTCACTGCCTTTGGGGAAATCCTGGGCGATGTCAGGATGGAGTGAGGTGAAGTGGTGCTCCAGGTTTGATGCTTTAAAATCGGATAGCGAAGTCTCGCAAATCAAGCAGAAAGGCTTCCCATTTCGTTCCACAAAAAAATACAGTTCCTCCCACTCAGATAAAAATGTCTTGTGCTCCTCTTCATATTTGCACTTAGCTTTTCCACATAGTTATTGTCCTATGATGTTACCGACCGGCGTGATATGAAACGGGAAAGGGTCTAATATACACAGTATATTTATTTTTTATATATATTTATTTTTATCCTTTTTTTTTTTAACACAGCCGCTCAGTAAGTGCCTCACAGGGAAAGAGCCGCATGCAACTCACGAGCCGCAGGTTCGCCACCCCTGGTTTATAGAGTCTGTTTCACAGATACATTCACCTTACGTTGAGAAGCAAATGTATTAAGGATGTTACATTCAGTAAGCAATGATCAAGAAATTGAGTTCAGGAGGTGACAATGTTCATTGAGTGCTCAGGGATAAAGATAAGCTACAGAGACTTTCAGTATCACCTTTGACCCTAACCTCAACCCATGCATTCCACTAAACATATTCCAAAATCCGCGTGAGATGAACCGCATCTGATGAAAAACATGGTAATTTCGCATAAGTCACAATCCATGAGGACTTTGCGGTACATTTTTCTGACAGAGTGACAACTCTGTGCAAAGCATGTGGATCCTTAGTCCCGCACAGTACTCAGGGCTCCATCAAAGCGACAGCTCACAGCACATATGGACACAGGGGTTATAAGGATAGAAGCAAAGTTGTTGGCCAGCAAGCAGTTTTGGTAGTCCTATTGCCCTTGATCAAAGGAATCTGTCACTTTTCATGACAGGAGCAAGATTGTAGTGCTTTATTCTGGACTAACAACAGCATCTATGATCCATGGTCAAATACTGTCAGATTCATCTCAGCCTATAGCAACCATGGTTCTTGGAGGCCTGTCTGTCTGTCAGAGACAACAATGTTGATTGGGAGAGACAAAGCTTATGTTGTACAGAGGTTCAGAGCAGTGCAGGTCATGTGTGAACTGGTGACAAGGTCAAAGATGAAATCTGTCTGGAAAACCGAGAAGCGGGGCTCTTCGAACTCGACAAGTGAAGCTTGATGTGGTGATGGTTGTCTAAATTTGATAAGAATCCTTAACTGGGGCACGGATTTTACTCTGCCTCACAGGAGAACATACTTTTGTCAAGATGAATCCTGTGCAGTCTGTTTTTAGCTCCACAATTGGAACTTAATCACTATAATCCATTCATTGGATTATGACGCCACTGCTTCGTGATAAACCATCTGTAGTGAGAAGGTGCCTCTGCAATAGATTTGAAGTTCACCCATCATTGCTTGTAAATCTTCACTTATTTTCAACAGATTTAGTGACTACATTCATTCATGATCATCAGTTATCAATTTCCCTTTTAACCATATGCTTGGCTTTGGCTGGACATCTAATAGATTCGGTCCCACTTCCAATTATATTAAAAAACAGTACATCTATACATATTGTTGGTGCAAACACACTAACCCTAAAGGCAAACAAAGCATTTCATTTCCTCTTTTTGGGTGATAGAGAAAAGGTGCAATATTGGAACAGATCTAAGGGATAAGATGGTAGGCTGTCTCTGAAATGCAAATTTAATGGAGAAACGGAAATGAGAAAAAAAGCAGTGTTCACAGAAAAAAGGAATATATACAGTATATATACAGTATAACCATAAGAATAACTTAATGATGTGGGGAGAATGTAAGCAGGTTGAGCAAAAGAGGTTGGTAAATGTACACACAGTATGTTTGAATAGGTAGGCATAAATGATGACATAGTGTTATAGAGGCTATGTATTTTAAATATGTGCTGGTTGAAGCCATGCAAAGATTTGACCGTAAAATCCATATATGAGGAAGTTAAGTGTCCTGCTGGTTCAGGGGTGAGCCCAGTGAAGTTGGGATAATAGATTTGAGGTTTCCTCATTATTTTGATACAATAGTTAATTAGGTAGTAAACATAACAAATTGGACATCACCACACAATCTAGTGTTGCCTGTTTCCATGGTCATATAGAACTCATGATTAAAACCTAACCTTTTCAATTCAAAGTAACTGTTACCTTTAATTCAGCTGTCATTTATGGGGGTGCTTTGCTGGTAGCTTCATATTTACCAAACAAACATAAATGTGGTATCAATCTTTTTCTCCAACTCTCCCCAAGAAAATGAATAAGCATGCTGGACAAAATGTCGAGCTATTCAACCTTTTTTGCTAAATTGTAGCACCATTTCCACACTACACTGAAACTAATGCTACACTTGAACATAGCTGGTTCAGCAGGTTGCAAGGCATTAATCTAGTAGGCCACCTGCAATGCAACGCTAAATCAAATCCTATTTCTTTTTGTTACTGATTTTATTCAAGGATCATTCAAGTGTGGATATGCAATTTATGCTATCTTATCTGGGAAAATATCTGAGGTAGTATGGGCTTTGGACCTTCATTTTTGTATGTGGAACTATACTTAACCACAACATGCATCAGTGACAGGTGACATAGTTCAACATTTTTTTAATATATTATGTGTCGTGCAAACACTTACTTTAGCACAGTCACATCAAAGACTCCCCCAAACATTCTTTTTCAGCATCAAATGCACTTGCATATACAATAAGTCACATTTACAACAGTCTCGGTAAGAAGAGCATTCATGGAGCACCTGAGGGCAGCAGTATACCATGTCGGTTTTACCTTAGGTTTTCGGATAATAAGATACAGAATAATTCATTCAGATGTTGAATTTTTTATAAAAATGCATGAGCCCGTATGTGGAATGTCTATGCCTTATCAAAGATTATTTTTTTATAAAAGGACTTGATGAAGGCTAGTGGTGAAAACCTTGTAGCTCAAATTAGGTGAATTTCATATTTTTATCTCAGTTGAAGACTTTATTTCTTTAGAAAGTGATCCAAAATATAGCGGATATGAAATATTTTTTAAACTCCAAAAGGAGTTTAAAAAACCTGAAATTTTGGATATTTTCACCTTAAAACAATAATGTGCAGTTGGGCAATGGTTGACCAGTCTGATTGAAAAGTTAGGGACAATACATCTGCCTGAGGCTATAACACAGTCAAAATGCTTTATGGTGCAGTATATTACAGGAAAATCATTTTTAATCAATGATTTTATTATTAATCACAATCTAGATTTTATGTTTTTAACTAAAACCTGGGTAGACCATAATAACAGTGCTGCTGTTCTCATTGAGTCAGCTCCCCCTAACTTCAGTTTTATGAGCGAGAATAGAGTGAATAAGAAAGGAGGTGGAGTCGCCATTTTGTTTAATGACTCATTCCACTGTACGCAAATATGTTATGGAAATTTTGCTTCTTTCGAATATGTGGCTCTTCATTTATCCTCAAGCTATATTTCTAAATCATCTACAGGTCACCTAAATATTGTGTAACCTTTATTGATGACTTCACTGAACTGCTGTCTATAATCTGCATTAACTTTGATTGTGTAATCATTGCGGGTGATTTTAACATTGATGTTGACAACCCCCAGGACAGGGGGACCAAAGAACTGTGTTGTGTTTTTGAGAACTATGGACTGACTCAGCATGTGACAGAGCCCACAAACAATAAGGGGCACACGCTGGACTTGATTGTCTCCAAGGGTCTGAACATTTCCAAGGTTGTGGTGACTGACGTTGCTCTGTCTGATCATTCCTGTGTTTTCTTTAACGGCTCTATCTCTGTGCCCAAAAGTGTCCAAACAAAGATAATCAGAAAATGGTATATCACTGAAAACACCAGTGAAACATTTATTCAGCTTTTCTCCTCCACACCCGCCCCCCCTGGGCTCTCAGTCACTGAGCTTGTAGATCATTTCAACTGTAAAATTACAAATGTTATTGATGCCATTGCAAAATTGTCTCTGGTAAGAAAAGGTCTCCATGGAGAAATGTCCCACTGGTGAGAACGAGAGGAGAGAAAGAGTGTCAAAAAGCTGAACGAAGGTGGCAAAAAAAACTTTATAATTGACCTGGTCAATTATAACGCCTATAAAGAGAGACTTCACATTTATAATTTGGAAATGAGGAATGCAAGGCGGTCCTTCTTCTCTGATATTATCTCTAGAAACAATAATTCACGTGCTTTGTTGGCTACTGTCGATAGGTTAACAAACCCTCCAGTACCAGTAGCATCTGAACTTTCATCTACAAAGGCTTGCAATGACTTTGCCTCCTTCTTCAAAGACAAAATTCAGAAGATTAGACAAACAGTCAGTGCCTCCATATCAAGTACAGGATATGTTTGTCACAGTGTTCAAGCTCCAATATGACAGAATTTCATACGATCAACCATAAAAACCTGGAGGACATTATACAACATCTGAAAACCTCCTCCTGTTGCCTTGATATTCTACCAACGGGTGTTTTCAAAAATGTTTCGAATTGTTTGGCTTCTGATCTTCTACAGATTGTGAACACGTCTCTTCTTTCAGGTATCTTTCCACAGGCCCTGAAAACTGCAGTAATCAAGCCACTCTTAAAAAAGAACAATCTAGACACATCATTAATGAGCAACTATAGGCCAATATCAAACCTTCCGTTTTTAAGTAAAATAATTGAAAAAGCGGTTTTTCAACAACTCAACCATTTCTTGTCACTAAACAACAGTTTTGATACCTTTCAGTCGGGTTTCCGACCACACCACAGCACTGAGACGGCTCTCGTTAAGGTCTTTAATGACATCCACCTTAACACAGATAATGGCAAAATTTCAGTCTTAGTATTACTTGATCTCAGTTCTGCATTTGACACGGTCAACCATGACATATTACTAGACTGATTGGAAAACTGGGTTGGCCTTTCTGGCTCAGTACTAAACTGGTTTGAATCCTACTTACAGAATAGGGTTTACTTTGTGTCAATAGGTAATTATACATCTGAGCATACAAATATGACGTGCAGAGTTCCTCAAGGCTCCATTCTGGGGCCTCTTCTGTTTAACATCTACATGCTTCTACTGGCTCAGATTATGGAAAACAACAAAATAAGTTACCATAGTTATGCGGACGACACACAAATTTACATAACCTTATCGCCAGGGGACTATAGTCCAATACAAAAACTGACTAAGTGCATTGAACAAATTAACGGCTGGATGTGCCAGAACTTTCTGAAATTAAATGAGGGAAAAACTGAGGTGGTTGTTTTTGGAGCAAAAGAGGAACGACTAAAAGTCTGCGCTCAGCTTCAAACAACAATGTTAAAAGCAACAGACAAAGCCAGAAATCTCGGTGTAGTCATGGACTCTGACCTGAATTTTAACAACCACATTAAGACAATTACAAAGTCAGCCTATTATCACCTTAATAATATAACAAAGGTTAAGGATCAGGGAGGCTCCAACATCATGGTAGCAGCTGTAGCCATGGTCCCGCTACACGTCCTGTGATGCCGTGTTCATCCTGCTACGTCCTGCTGTGCCCTGCTACGTCCTGCTGTGCCTTGTAATGCCGCACAATTCCCTGCTAAGCCATGAACTACTACAAAGAACTATTACAAACTGTTATCTTTTCTGTGGCTGTTATTGCCACTTTTCATTCTAACCCCAACCGGTTGTCAGACACCGCCCACCAAGAGCCTGGGTCTGTCCGAGGTTTCTTCCTAAAAGGGAGTTTTTCCTCGCCACTGTCGCACTGTTGCTTGCTCTGGAGGGAACTACTAGAACTGTTGGGTCCTTGTAAATTCTGGAGTGTAGTCTAGACCTACTCTATCTGGTCTAGACCTACTCTATCTGTAAAGTGTCTTGAGATAACTCTTGTTATGAATTGATACTATAAATAAAATTGAATTGAATTGAATTGAGTTAAAGGACTTATGTGTCAACAGGATTTGGAAAAACTTTAGCTTTAGCCAAACAAATGTTTTGTATTGATTATAAAAAAAAGCACAAATCCCTGTGGAACTACATTAGTATTTTAATTAGTAGTATAATTAAACAAAGCACCATAGTAGATTAAACACCACAGATGGTCTAACTACATTGGCTAGCTACTTAAACACATGTACAGGTGCTTTGGTGGATTTTTAACGTTTGAAAGCCGACTGGACTTGCAGTATCGGGCAGCTGGTTAGCTCAACTGGTAGAGCGGGTGCCCATATATAGAGGTTCACTCCTCGCGCAGCGACCACGGGTTCAACTGCCGACCGGCCCTCTGCTGCATGTCATTCCCCCCCTCTCTCTCCACTTTCAAGTCTAAGCTGTCCTATACAAATAAAAGCCTAAAATGGCCCAAAAAACTAAAATCTTAAAACAAAATAAAATTAAGGATTCCATAGTGTCATAACCTAGCTACCGTTACTTTTAAGTAATGCTATGCCGTGTAGCCTAATGAAGGTGGCTGCTGTCCCTTTTCCATCAAAAACCTCAAACTGTGAGGTTGAACGGCCTGATGAGGCCCTTTTGGTGCTGCACAGGAATGCCCCTCTCCCTCTACCGCCTCCACCTCTGAACTGTCAAACTCTACTTGACCACCTTGTTGGACTAAAGTCTCTCGTAACAAAACTGTACAACGTATGGGTTCTTCATAGGATATGTGATAAACATCTTTTGGTCCTTTTCTCTTAAATGCGCCTCTTTTCTTCAACTCCATAAAAGTCTGAACCGGAGCCAGAGGTGATTATCAACACCTTCCAATGCCAGTTCTGAGAGAAACCAGATGTAAAACAGCTCTACATCCAAATCCTGGGCCCCTAAGAAAGGACAGTGTGTGTCATGAAAAATGATTGTTGAACATCTTACATGAGGGACCACCTATGAATTAATGGACATTTCCCCAGTTAGAATCTCTGATACAAACCTCACACACACCAGCCAAAAATTCATGTCTGTTGTCAATCAGGTCTCATTATCTAGACTTTAGCTTGGATCAACCAACTGTGGCTGACCCAGGAGGCCACAAACTAAGACAAACAAACAGATTGTTGCATTTATTTTGTTATCCTTCCTCTGACCTCTTCCTGCACACATATCTTCATTCTAGCCTTCATTAACAGCCCCAACTTTAAACAGCTTATAGTCAAACAGTACCAGAGGCCTGTACTACAAAGCAAGATTTGGCGTTAACGAGGTAACTTAGGGCTCCACCCAGAGTTTTCTGTATCACAACGTTGGATCATTTGTTACCGGGTTAAATCGCCGTGGTCGGAAACAGATTATCTTGGAAATTAAAGATCAACCCTTGTGAAAGCACCGCCTACTGACCAGTCATTACTCTGTTGATAACAGCGTCACCGTTCTTAGAAGATCCGCTGCAGCTCGGAGCTAGGAGAGAGAGAAGAAAGAGAGAAAGAAAGAAAGAAAGAATATATGCTGTATCGATCCCCCCCCACCAATAGTATTTGGATGCTGATATGTTAGTACTTTTACTGGTAAAAGTATTTCTACACTGTGGTATTGTTTGTTTTATTAAGTAAAAATAAAAGTCTTACCTGTCTTATCTTGAAAAACTTTCACGAGTATAAAATAACTGCCCTTCATTGAATAGACATTAGGAGTGCAGTCCTTGTGCCTCTCTTCTTCTCCTCTCTTCCCTAATAGATTCAAATGAATTCTACCTCGCCAAGAGCAACTGACAGAGTTAAGTTATTTGGGCTGGGCCAACACCCCTGTTCTACTCATCTCTATACAAATTAAATTTCAAACTGAAAAGCAGACTCCCTGTTATTGCACATTTGTCAAAACATCAACATTAGCTTGAATAGTCCAGTGAGGAAGGCGCTGGCATGTAGCTTATGATGATTGCTTCCCTGAAGAAAATCAGATGTATTGTTAATGTCTCACACACACGCACCTTGGATTCGGCTGTTTTAATTCTTTCAAACTGTGGTGACAAGGAAGGCCTAGCAACAATGGCATCTACATGTATGCCTTTGTAGTCTTTTGTACAGTCACTGTCAGCTGTAAATTTTCATTTGTGTTTTTCACAGGACAAAAGCAGGAACCTTTTCATAATAAGAATAACAAAACATAACACATGGGTGATATGGGAAAAAAATAATCAAATATCACAATATTTTTGACCAAATACTGTACATCAATGTCAATATTGCAGCAATGTTGTAGGGTTGACTGCTGAGGCTTCCAAAAAAATAACACAATGAGAGTTTTGATAAATAATCAACAATGTGGATAAAATGAAATAAGTGGGTAAAGGCAAATAAAAACGTTCAGAAAATTACATCACTTTATCGTAATGCAGCCTTTAATAGCCTTTGTCATAATCTGATATTACGATATCCAAAATGTGAGACGGTATCTCATATTGATTTCAATATAATATTGATATGTTGCCCGGCCCTAAGCAAATGCATGAAAGGTATCTGTTAAAAAGCAAACAAAGAAAACTACAGCAAGCAGTAAGCTCAGTGTAGGAGGACAAGGGGAAGGTTAGTTGGATATAAATTTAGAAAGTTTTAAGATGAGACTAAAGTAAGGGATGAAGTGGCAGCAAGGTCCCTCAGCTCAGGGTCAGCAACACTAAAAGTTCGATCACCCATGGAGCCAAGCTGTGCGAGCGTGTGGGAGAGACAAAGTGTTTAAGAGGGGGTGTAGGGCTGCTAGAGGTTGCAGTTTCTTTTTTGTTGGATCGAGTGCAAATAAAGATGCTGGAATTGCCCAGACGACTGTTTGTCAGCATTTTTTTGGCTATCTGGCAGCGTCAGATGAATAAAGACTTGATAGAGAAAGAACAAGGTGAATACATAAAAGAAGGATAGTGAAGAGTGAAACATCAGCAGTGGTTTTGATTCAACTATTGATCTTGGCAGACTGACACTCCCTCACATCCTTGACAGTTTCTTTTCCCCTCCCATCAGAAATGCATTTTTTTTTGCCAATGTCAGCAGAAAGGGAGGAAAACATAGATCAAATATTGATCTATAGTCTGACAAACCTACTTTTTGGGTAGCATACTTATTTATGTAATTGTATAATGTTAATGATAAGCCTAAAATATGCTCTGTATTGACCTTTGGTTTGCTTTTATTTGGCTTTTTTACCCATGTGCCATGGTTGGTTTATGCCTAAAAAAATACATGTTAGCATTTAGCTCACAGCACACAGAGCTGTAAGCGTTCCTATAAACATCAAATCTTGTTATGATATTTTGTAACATACCTTACATTCACCACCATTTCCCAGTGAAACTGTAAATAACATCACTATTAAGCCAACCTTACTCCAGAGTGGCTTCAACCTTTCAGTATAATCTTTCTAATCTGAAGGCAGGAAATGTAAAAATCAATAATAAACATCTTTGACATGAATGAAAAAAAAATATACATGCCCATGTCATAATTAATCTTAAATATAAATGTCAAACAATTGGATTTGTCCACAGTATTTGAGTCATTGAAAATAAAGCTTTGTAAATTACTAGATTTAATTACACTTGGGACATAAATGATTTTTAGTTAAACACGATGTACGGTATTTTATGTCACAACTTCTCCTGTTCCTAATTTCCATGAATAGGGTACAAGATCACGGCACATTTTCTCCATTAGCAATTCAAAATAGGCTTGCAGTTATTGGAAGACTATTGGTAACAATATCACTGTTATCAGATATTTTATTCTGGATTTTGCAAACATGAAACAATAAAAAAATGGACATTGTAGCAAACAGAGTTCTTGGCCTTCCACCTCCCCGAGCCGTTTTAATTAAAAAGCATGCTAACATCAAACATGTCTTAATATTGTGGGCCTGTATAAAGGGTAAAGGGATTGGGTAATTTAATTCCCAGATCAATAAGTCATTGAGAATGTTCTAAAACAGATATTTCCCAGGTGTACATTAACACTGTAAGCTGTGATTTAGTGTCGGGGTCCTGTTGTTTGTTGCACCCAGAGTTCCTCTCTCTTCACCTTTCAGCATCGATTACCATCCCACCCATTTTTTTTCCAAATAACCAACCTCCTCAATGCTTCATAAGGACCTGGGTTTCTTTTGTGCATTTCGTGAATGTATGTGTAAGAGTTGTTATGTTCGTTTCACTGTGTGTCCCTGTGCATATTAGCAGAGATAGTCTCAGACAGCACACCTCAGCCAAACAAATTTGTCAAGCCATGTCTTTAATCGTTAAAAAAAAAAGTAGTTTCATATATCACACAGCATGATACATCTGTGAGAATATATTTGAGTTAATTTGTGAGTAAAAGAGCGCAGAGAGAAAGAAAAAAAAAAAAATTCAACAATATTTCCTTCAACAGCTGGTGTAGATTAATCTCCATCCTTGGAAGACTGGGGAAAGCGTAAAGTTCCAAAATCAAAGTCTTGCAGGTGCAAAATTGAATCTTAAATGTAAATTGATTTGGAGATCAAACATTCTCCAGCCCCTCTATCATTTTAATCAGGCAAAGTCGAGACACCGCCAGAGTAGAGAGGTGCTTGAAATTCTGAATTCACCAAATGCATCTTTCAACCTTGATTAAGTGTGTGTAGACGAGAGTGGGGGCTCAGCTGTCTGTGTCACACTCTTAGGACAGGTTTGAGAGTGTGATAGCTATAGATTCCGGCATGTTTTGAGGTCATTTTAGTCATCTGAGGCGTTGTGAGGCGAGTTAAGTGTTGTATATGTGTTATAAGTGTTGTGTATTGAATTGTCAACTACGTTGACCATCTAATGGCAGAGTTATGCTGCTGCGGGAGCTCCACGCAGAGCTTTTGCCGTGGCCTATTAGTGGCCTGATGTTTGTACTTGTGCGCTGGTGTGTGCGTCGTTCTAGCGTATCTCTAGCGTAGAGAATAGCAGGGCCCCCATGTGTGTGTCATGGGGAGTGTGTGGTAGAGCGAGTGAGAGAATGACAACAATTAGCTTCGGAGCGAGTACCGACTCTGGAGGTGTAGTGGGAGAAACAAAGTGTCTCCCCTGTGCTCTCTGCTAACGGTGGGAAATCTTTAGCAAGAAAACTTAACCCTCCTCTTAATTTCATGTTGTTTATGGAGAAGGAGAACCAAAAAATGGGTACGGGGAAACAGCCACGGCCAAGCAGACCAATAACCGTTGGTGTGGTCTGCGTCGCTGTGACGTGTGGTTAAATTCTGCACGTCAGGCTACGCCGTTAAGTTAACGCAGGAGCATAAATTGGGCTTAATATTCATTTCAGGTGTCTTCAGAGGAAAGGTAGTGCAGATGCTCGAAAGCAAATAAGGGCCATGCTGATTTGAATTGTAATCATGTAAATCTAATCAGTACTAATTAAATGGCACCATATTTTATATATATATATATATATATATATATATATATATATATATATATATATATATATATATATATATATATATATACATACATATACATACATATACATACACACACACACACACACACACACACACACACACACACAAATCCAGCAGATTCCAGGTAAAACATCAGAGGTCTCTGTCCAGAAGAGTGCAGTATATATATATATATATATATATATATATATATATATATATATATATATATATATATATGGTTGCTCAAATAACCTCAATTTGGATCCAAATAATGCAATCATGTCAGAAAATGCAGTTGCTGAAATTGACTAACCAAAAATATATACAGCATATACTGGTAATAAAGTGTATACGATTTCTAATAAGAAGAAGATAAGAACTTGACTATTGAAAATTTCAAAGAGGATAATTCACACCACATACATTCGGAAAACATTAAAAGACCAAATTAAACATTTGAGTCTTGAGAATGTTGCGGTGTTGGCTGCTTAGAAATCTTTATGGCGATTATGGGCTCTGATGCAAAGATGCAAGCTGATACTATTCATCTGATACCCAGGATCAAAACTGTAACATTTGGGCTGTGATATATACAGGAATGGACTTCACACAGTTGCTCCTGAAAGGCTGCAGTGCTCCTTTGGTCTTTTGAGAATGTCTCATCTTCTACTGCCCCTCTCATGTTCTCTCTCACCTTGTGCATTCTTGCTTCTTTTACTTTTTGTCTAGCTTTTTTAACACTGGGCACGTCTGCTCTGTTCTTACTTGGCTCACTATAAGGGAAGAAGGGAACAGTGTAGGAGAGATGAACACGTTAGCACACTGAAGCATGGCCTCTCATTCACGATCTTCCAGATAATTACCCATGCGGCAAGCATCAGTACCCCACCCCCTCCCACCTTACCCAAGAACAGATTAAACACTTGGGAATGACCTGCCCTAGATTTTATGCTACATTGAACTCTTAACAAATTAGAGGAGGGTCATCCATGGACAGCTAATTGCAAGAAGCATATGGTGTATTAACTCATAATCAAGATTAAATCAGACATTTCTGACTTAGATCGGTAGTTAGACTTCATCAGCTTGCTTTAGCCATTCACATCACTCTAATCTCAATTGCAAATAGTCTGTTTTTGGTATAAATTGAAACCATAGTGGAGGAGCACACATAAATACTGAAACTGAGTATTATTAGCTTTTAGACCAATAACAGACTCTTTGAAAGGCCAATGACAATGAGATAGTAATTTGAAAGGAAGACAATCTACGTAATAAACTGTCATCCGACCCCCTTGTCATCTTCCATTCAACATAAGAAATGAATACGTTATACATTTGAAATCTCTTATGACTCTCTCGGCTTTTTGTTTCACAAAGACCATTTTTAAAGATGACTGTTGACAAAATAAACAGTTGAGCAATGAGATTCATGGGAATAGCAGATGGAGGCAGAATCAAAGTGACTGTAAACTGTAAGGGCTCAGCAGAATTTATCAAGGGAAGGGAACAGTAGATTCTAGATTTCTGTTTCAAGTCAAGTCAATACACAATTGATTTACTGGGTAAACTATGGATAGTTAGATTTGTTGCGTTGTAGGAACACCCAAAAATGCACCCAAGGAATTACATAGAAGAAAGTTATTTGATATAAATGTAGAAGCTGTAATAAATAAAAAGTAAAAGTTCTAATTACTTCATACACTGCTAGCGAGTCCGTGGTTGAGAAGGTTCACATTCACCAGATAACCCTCAATTTCCACTCTGCACGAGTGGAGCTATTAATGGCCAAAGCAATGGCCTCACTTCACCAAGCATGCTGTGACCCTTCTGAAATATCCACACTTCTCAGTGTCAGTCTCGCAGTTTTGAGCCCAACCTCTTTTTGTACAACACAATACTGATACTCAAAAGGCCTTGCCATTCACGTTGGCCTTTAAGTGGCCTTTCACTACTTTTCTTCCCTTTGGTGAAGAGTCACAAATAAGCTCGACCGAGCTGTGACGATATACAGGTGTGCGTTTGTCTTTTGAGCTGATATCTCAGAGTTTGAGAAATTGGAAGAGGTGCGGTATGAGGTTGACGCTCCAAAGTGAATTGAGAAAAAAAGACAAGCCAATGGATGAAGATCCCCTGCCAGTAAATCTGACATTTCTCCTCTCTGTCCTCCAATATCTCACCAATAACAATTAGCCGGTAATTGTTAGGCTAATTATGATTTAATATCTGGTGTGGTGCCAGCAAAGCACCCTCTAATCATCTTGTGCATTCTTACTTCTATTAGTGCAAGTGTCAAGAGGAGGCACGATGTTGGTTTAAAGAAATGCATTGAAGCGAATGCATGCAACACAGATAAAGCTTAAATAGGTGCACCCACAAACAACACCTTGGGCCTCACCGACATACATGCATTCTCTATTTTTGTAACTAGGGCTCCGATTTTTATTTGCTCGTAGGCCAGTGCTAATCAACCTTTCCTGGACCAAAAGGGTGACAGCCAGAGTGGATGAAGACAGGAGAAGGGCACGTTGAGAACAACTTCTTTTCAAAACCCCTGTTGTCAAAGACATTTGGTTTGATAAATACAGCTGAACTCTGGCAATTCAAATTATAATACTTTAACGCAGTGATCTGTTCTCCGCAAACTAAGCACAGGGCTTTACCTTTGACTTCAGTAAATAAAGACTTAGAAGTCCATGTTTGGTCAAAAACTCGGCCTTCTGGATCGACCTCTCTTTCTTTCTTTCCCATGAGCTGATTGGACTGACATTTTTGAGAGATAACAGCTCATTCACATCTCCTGCTCAGTTTGTCACATTGCCGTTCTTCTTCTACTTTTTTTAAGAAGCTGCATACATTTGCACAAGAAAAAATAATGCCCAGGTCTGGTGTAGTGTTTCCGGGAGCTATTTGTTTAATCCATTTCTCTATTGTTGTTTTTTTTTTTACTCAGTAACGAATGGGTTTTATAATAAAAAATAATAATAATAAAAATACAATACTCAAAACGTATTCAAGTACATTTTAAAATACAGATTTTAAAAACTACTTGAAAATACAAAATACACAACAAAACTATTTAATACAGAAAGTGAGTAATTGTATTTTGTTACTTTCCACCTCTGTCCAAAGCTCACAAATTAACACATTTTATCTTGTTGGTTTAATTAATCGTCTCATCTAACTCTGCAAGAAAGTGAATAAAAAAACAAAAAAAAAAAGAACATCAATCAACAACTGAATACCTGCTAGCATTACTCTTCTGTACTCACAGCTGGGACACAGTGGTTTTAAAGAACTTGCCCTTTGACAAACACACAATAACCCAGATAAAGTGATTCACATTCATCTTCCCACCTCACACTGCCTCCACTGGCCATTGAGAAGAGACAGGTGAGCATGCTGCTGCCGCTTCACTCGGCCTTTACCTGCCGCTCCAGCTGTGTCTATGTTGTTGCTGTTCCAGTCGGAGTGTTACCTTTCCCCCTCCCTCCTCTCCTCCCTACTCTCCTTCATGCCTCTCTTTCGCTCTGGGCAGCTCCTTATTCCGCTCCTTTGGCGGAACCGTCAGGTCCTTGTTGCTTGGCAACCACCGTCTTAAGATTTTCCCAGAATTTTGAAGGTAATAAAACAATGCCCCAAGACAAACAACAACTGGAACCGGAAACGCCTCAGGGAGGCGGGAAGGAAAGAGAGAGAGAGAGCAAGAGTAGTACCTAGTTAATCCATAACTCTTTTTATTATTTTTTTATTAAAAATAAATATTATTAGCACCAAACTGAAGGAACCCCATTCCACAGACCTCCTGTTACTTCAATTGAATTCTTATCTCGTGATGACTGAGCATCTTAGCTGAGAAACAGTTGTCTTTTTCAAGGTTACTGAGCCCCTAGGTTATGCAAAGATATGGTAATGTATTACTTCCATCTCCGTCTATTGATACATAAGCATACGTCAGAGGATGTCTGCGTGGGGTGATGATTGATTTGATTGACAGTCGGATTTTCTACATGTTTCCAGGTGACCTTGCAGAGGACGGTCAGCCTTTTATTCACCTAATTGGATAGCTTGGTGCTCACAACGTTGACTAGGAAATAAACACAAGCAAAAAGCCTGTGTGTGCACTCACAAACAAACCGATTTGTCAGGCAGATTTGATTGGAAGGAGGCGTTTTTTTTTTTCTCTCTCTCGCTTTACACAAGACTCCCTGTGAAATTAATGCAACACAAACAAAACATTTGGAGACGCACAGATCTTCTGGCATGCTGAATTATGGCAAGGCATGAGGGAGTTGAAAACTTTTGTTGTATTTCATTCGCTGTTTTCCTTTCTCCCCATCCAAGCTCTTGTAGGAGATGGAACATCAAAGGCAAGCTCTTACTAATACAAGCAATAAACTACTCCCACATGGTTTGGTTTGAATGGAGCTGTTTTTTTCCCTAAAGAGACCTCTTTATGAGTGACACAAGACAGCTCAAACACTTGCTCTCCCTTCCCCTATTTTAACAATTGAACAATAAAAGGTGTCAAGGATTCTGAACCTTGCAAAAAAAAAAAAAAAAAAGATCAGGGTGAAGAGATCTTGAGGCTCTCTCTTGACACCAAGCAACAAGGAAACACTACTCCAAAGTAATAATCAGACATGGCATTCACTGAGGTCTACAGAGCCCCACCACCAGCATCCCTCCCATTAGATTCATTATTTAATTGTGTAGTTTCAATCTGTGCAGTTGTGGTTAGACGTCAGCGTTGCCGGGTGGAATTGGGAGAGTAGAGAGACGGGAGACGTTGGCCCCACTAATCAAAATGCAAATATCTGTCTCCCTGTTTGGGCATTAGGGCATCTTGGAGGGGGAATCTCGAGGCTCTAAATTGAAAGATGATGAATGTGCAGGTCCTTTTTTTTATGCTTGCAATGTGAGGCAGCTCTGAAATTAAAAAGTGGTGAAAATAAATAAATAAAAATGCAAATAAATAAATAAAAGAAAATAGAAGAAAAAAAAAAGGTAGCAGTGGTGGTGGGGGTGTGTGGTTGATGATGGGAGAATGAAAAGGTACAGAAGAAAAGTGTCAAAGGGTTTTTATAACAGCATGCTGCCAATAACCACAGCAGCAGTACACAGACAACAGGTAAAGACTTGATAACATGGTGCAGTGACAAACCGACTGCTTGCCACTTTCTATCTGGCCGTCAATCACAGGACACTCTCTGGGAAAATGACAGCAATGTCCTTTGACCGTCAAGTGTATATGCCTATCTGGCAGAGTGTGCAATCTGTATGTGCATTTTTGAAGCTCGGGCCGCGGGATTGTATCGTATTTTGTGAGAAGAATCAGATTTATTAAGCTAAGTTGGGTATTGATCATACTAAATGTGTTCTTGTGATTTTTTTTCTTGTGGCTTTTGTTTGAAAGAAACAGTCTGACAACTCTGAGAATATGCTTGTTTTCAGTTTTGTTTAAATTAAACCTTCCCATGCCCAAGTTCAGCTGAATGTGAGAATAAATTAGCCAAATTGTGTGGGTTATTTACAAGTTGAGGTCTTCTTAGCTGCAGCTGAGAAAAACTTCCTCAAGTAATTGTTACTGATACAAAACTCTGGCAATAAAACACCACGGGACTGCCAGGACAAAGACACATATTTGACAGCAGTGGCTCTTTGCAGGTATTGTTTGGTGTCGACTTACAACTCTTAACGTATGGGTGAGTGTTGCTGAAAGACAGACTTGAAAAAATCTGAGACCTTTAAACGGCCCCTCACTTTTTGTGAAATTACATCCTAAATGCTTCCAACAGCAAGAGTTCTTTGACACTGTGGTATAGAACTGCAACTTTTTTTTATGAAAAAGAAAAGATTCTCTGATTCCAATATTTTCGATTTATCTATGACAGTAAACTCATTCAGAAAAAACAAGACATTATCATTTGAGCAAAGATTTATATTATAGATAGGATTATAATCAGCACACAAAAGCTCAATAAATCAATGTGTAATTCTTTATTCTTCATTCTATTTTCCACTTATGGTTGTTGTGCTGGTCCGTTTTTTGACACAAATTGTGAGACTATCCAAACATATCCCATAATCTGTACGGGGCAATAGTCTGTTCCAGTTCACTGAAATAAATTACGTTTTGTCTTATCTATATATTGTTTCTTATGATTTTACCGTAGATGGAAATAAGTAAAAACAAAGCATTGGGGTTTTTAGAAACAATTACAGGTGTGATTTTCCTTCTTCTATGGTGTGCTTGATGTACGTGAATACTATTTGTATGCATGTTGGTTCATAAACAGACACAAAGACATCAAGCATTCTTCACCAAATCTGTCTGGCTGCTGTCTGCTTCTCTTTTCCATCAGGTTCTCGTCTCCCTCGTCACATCTGCTTGTGTTATCTCCGTCTGGGACTTCTGATTTCCAGAAACAACACGGTTCGGTCGAAGGCAAAAAAAAACAACAACAGAGCGACCACAACACCACCGTCGCAGCAGCCGACTGACAGCAAGATACATCCTTCTGCAAGATTACATGTGATGCATGAGCGGTTTGCAGGAGCATGCTTTGTGATATCAATAAGCGGAGGTGAAGGACGTAATCAGATCATTTACTAGCAACACCACACTGTGAGAACTATAAAAATGAAATTCATGAATCCAAAGCCTAAGTAAAAGTATTTAAGTATTCATGTATTAATATAAACTTTTTTATATTAATGAATGTCTGTTATTAGCTCACTACCAGCTCACATTATCACTTTTTTGCACCCTCTTAAATGTACTTTTTGTTGTTGTAGGCGTACAGAGTACTTTCCATCATCGTCAGTTATAGGCATAGGCTATTCAAGACGAGGTGCTCAAAGAGGGCCAAATAAAAATGTTAATATTTTAATAATTTATTTATTTAAAGTAATATTGTGCTCTGTTGGTATTATATCTGCTGGACTGTTAAAAAAGCTATTCATTGTTTAATTAATTTCTTTTAAATTGTAGTTTTGTAATTTATTTTTTTCTTTCAAAAGCAATGTTTTTAAAACAACTACTTAACTAGTTAAGTAGTTTGTAAGCAGTACTAAAAAGGTAACGTTACATCCCACCACTGCAGGTGAACCGATGCTGGATCATGGATTGATGGGTCTGTTCGTGTTTTAAGAGGACTTTACGAATGTTGTGCCGTGAGATTCAGCTCACGTTCATTATCTAGAGTTGCAACCCAGTCTCATGGCAGTTTGTGAAATGGTCACGGTATTTAATCTAGCGATTTGTGTACAGGTCAAGTTAATGTTATTTTTGTGAAGTGATTATGATTTTTGAAGTAATGTATTTCAATGGGAAGCCTTGTGATCACAGAACGATTACAGTATCGAGTAGTATTGAATGGGCAAAAATCCATGCAGGGAGGTTGGTCGGGTCAAACAACACAGGACTTTCACCCCGGAGACTGGGGATCGCATCCCGCGTGTCGCAGTTCCTTTCCGCGTTATTCTCTTCCTAACCACAACCGTCCCGTTGTTGTGGATGGCGTGTGGCTTTTCATTTCCCTTTGTTGCGTGCCACAGAGACCGCGGGTCGTGCCCTTGTGCCCAGGCATAGCGTCCCGGTGTGACGGTCCGTCCTGTTGTTGTCATCCCGTTGTGTGGCGTTTCATTTCTCCGTTGTTGTTATCACGTAATAAACGAGAAAATCGCGACCTGAACATAAAACAAATCAAAATAACGTGACCATTTCACAAACTGGTGTGAGACCGAGTTGAGCAGTCAGCTTGTTGAATCCAAGTTGAAATGTATTGCTTGAAAGATTACAACATGAAAAAAAATGTGCACTTACTGATGGTAACTTTAGAAAGTTCTCCTTTTATCAACACACTATGATCATTCCTCCAGTCATTCACTTTCTTTTTTAGACAAGGCTAATTTTATGAAATGTCTTTTACTGCTCTAATGGAGAAATCTTCAAACATCTGGAGCATCAATTAAAGAAACGGACGTGCTCGTCCTCGAGCTTTCCTGAAAGCTGCAAGACGGAAACCCATCAGATCTTTATTCTCTCACACTTTGTCTTTTTATTTCGGATTGTTTGCTGTGGGTGCTCTCTTGACCTTCAGTAATGTATCCACACTTAACATTTAAATCACAGCAGGGGGAGCCTTCGCTGGAACTCACAATGAATATCTTCTTAATTTATGGCCAAATTCTTGAGTGGAGACGTGTAGTAGAGTACCATTGATTATGCCCCGTGAAATCATCTGCATCTGTGTCAAAACTACTCCAAAACTTATGAAATGTCCACACTGGACTCAGTTCCGTCAATCATCTACATGCAGAGGCGCTGTGGTATCATTTGGACTACAAAATGCTGGATCAAAGAGTTGCGAAGAGGAGGGATTCTGGCATGTTTACATGTCAGATGGTGGTACCTCTTCACCTGTCCTGTCGCTGAGCTACTACAGGAGGGTCATTAGAGGCAGAAACATATGCCATTCAGCATGCATGGTCTGCTGTCCAATTAGTGGCCTAGAAGCGCTCGGCTGAAGCCAAGCATTGAAAGTGGCAAAACAAATGCAGACACAAGTTCAGAGTAATCTGTCTCACATGGCGTACATGCATGTTTAAGCAGCTACAGGCATTAAGTTACCAGCTTTATGTCTCTGTGAATACAGAGTGAGGAAAAAGAGAGATTTTATCACCCACCGTCTCACTACAGGAGTGTACACATACAGGAACACAGAACCAGCTAGGTGTGTGTTTCATAAATCTTTTAAACTCCTGTCAAGTCACATCAATATTCCCCTCACAAAGAAACTGTGTTGCCTCTCTGAGACATAGAAAAGCTTAGAAGAAAATATCTTTTTCAAGCTATTTATTTACTTCTCTTTACCCTCTCGCCCACACAATCCTAGCAGTTTTCATCTGCTTCTTAGGTGCTGATATCCAGGATTCTGGGATGTCTGAGTTTTTTTATTTGCTGTCATAGCAGAAGGCAAGGATGGGGCTTAACTAGTCACACAGCAATATCCAGCTCCACCAGCGGACCGCCATCTATCATTCACAAACAAACCTTTGTGCACTACAGCAACAATAGAAACATACAAATCCTGACCAGAAGCAAAGCTCTCGATCTACCAGTCAATTTCCGTTCCTACCCTCACCTATGGTCATGAAGGCTTGGTTATGGCCGACACAACTAGACTGTGGGTACAAGCGGCCGAGATGGGTTATCTCAGGAGAGTGGCTGGCATCTTCCTTAGAGGTAAGGTGAAAAGCTCAGTCAACTGTGAGGAACTCGGAGTAGAGCCGCTGCTCCTTTACGTTGAAAGGAGCCGATGAGGTGGTTTGGGCGCCTCCTAGGAAAGTGTCTCAGGCACGTCCAGCTGGGAGGGGCTTCAGGGAAGACCCAGGACTAGGTTGAGAGATTAAATCTCCACCCTGGCCTGGGAACGCCTCGGGATGCCCCAGGCAAATGTGGATCGGGAAAAGGAAAGTTTAAGATCCCCTGCGGTGGATGGATGGAAATCCAGACCATTTGGTGTTCTGCTAGCAACAGGTTAACTTTGCAAGTCCGTGCGCAGAAAGGCTATGTATGATTAAAGGCACACAAGATGTGTGAAGGGAAACATGTAGTCTCTTAATTATCCATCTGTGAAACGATGGAATGAATGAGCCAGCATGGGTTGAACGAGCCAGAGATCCATGCTGAGGGATACAACTTGCTATATTCTCAGGGTATGAAAGAAAGAATCTGCCATATTCGTAATGAGTACGGGTCAGCTTACATCTCTGCTGAGGCGCCCTTAGTCTCGGCATTTCCAAAGTGGTATGGTAATTTCAGAGTAGGTGAAGGCACCGTTCTTCTTCAACTTCAAATGACCAGAAATTAGAGTAAGTAATGTGTGTGTGTGTGTGTGTGTTTATATATCTACCCTATTTCAACCTGCAGTGAGAGTCAGGGCCTCTAACAGCTGATTGGAATCACTGATTCAATTACAGATTGGACCAGATGGTACTTTATTGATCCTTTAAAAGGGAAATCACATTTTATCCACATGGCCACGACATACTCCATATCAGGTAGTAAAAAAAAATGTTGTAGCTGCATTTATAGTTGAACTTAAATTTGAATTGTACTCACTTTTTGTGTAAATAGAAAAACTGAAGTGATAATGCAATATTGTGCATCACGCCACAATAAAATCAATCATTTAAGCAAGTCACAGGATATTTAGTTCCTTAAATTAAATAAAACAATGTGATCCAGAAATAAGTTTTGAGTACAGTAATTACCAAAGTGCATTTGTGTGTAGGTGTGAAATTTATGAAATGTGAAAGAAGAACATGTTATTTTGCAAGACAAGACACCCTATTATTAGGGCCTTTAATTAAAAAGATTCAGTGTTCTGGTCCGTCTTGGAGCAGTTCTCAACTTTTGGCATAAAACCAAGTCGAAATAAAAACAGTATCAACTGGAAAAAATGAGGGGTTCTGTTATGGAGTACTTCAGTTTAGTTTGGGCACCAATGACCTCAAAGGAGCCAAGGACTAGCGGTCCAACACCACGAGAAAGATGGATTCGGCTGCCTGGAATGGGCCCGGATTATCTCTCTGGCACAGGAGCTGGAAGAAAGGGAGCAACCAAACATCTCTAGGGGGTGAAAAATGAGGGAGCGAGATACTATTTCTCCTTTAATTCACAAGAGGTGGCCTGGCTCTGCCTGCGATAAGACACAAGTGATCAACATCCTTTGAGTTGGCTGTGACTGGGCCTCCTAGCCGCTCTCGTCCCTTCTCCCTCGTTGATATGTAGGACATATTTTGCTTCCTCAAACAGGTACAGTGTAGGTATAAAAAAATAAAAAATAATGGAAAGGGAGGAGTAGAGAGAAGAATCATCTGGAAGCTGAAGGCACAGAGCTACCATATACCACAGAGCCCAGATCTGGATTTATGATCATGGGCAGTGCAGAGTGCTCCATTGGGCCTGGGGGGACTGTTGAGATACTTTTGGGCCCTTTTTCTCATTTCCTGTCTTGTTTCCACATTCTTTGTATTGTACAATGCATTTCCTCCAAGGACAAAATACCCCTCCAAACATAACTCTCCTCTTATTTCTCCTCTATCCTTATTCAAGTGCGGCAAATGAATACAAAATAAATATTCACGACCGGTCAAATATCTGTCTGGATTTACCGATTTAAGGTTTTATTTATTATTATTTTATTTTTTTTTACATTCAAGTGATATTAGAGCATCTTGTCGGAAGTTTGTGTGCATTTGTGAATATTGAAATTCTCATTCAAACTTAGTGAAAAGAATCTCACTTGCTTCATTTAAAGCAATTGTTAACACCAAGCACTTAAAGTTCAGTGGCTCAGTTTGTTCCAGCAAAATATAGTGTAAAGTCATAAAAGCAATCAAGTAACATTTGAGGGAACAATATCATGTTAAGTATTACATTTCGGGATAAAAAAAACACTAGAACTCGAAAGCTGCTGAATGATGACACATTCTTTCTAATGAACCGAAACGCTACCTTCATTTGATAGTTAGATTACGGCTAGAAAAAAGAAAAAAAGGGTTTGATCAAATTATGCATCAGCTTGTTTGTTTCATGACACTGATATCAGCTTCTTTTCACATTAAAGAGTCATGTTCTAAAGAGCATTGGGAGCCTGAACAAAGGGATCCCATCAGAAAAGACCCACTTTAAAGAAACGTTCATGAAAATAGTTAACTTGTTGTGTTTTTTCTTTTTTTGGATGTTTCAGAAGACTTTGCTCGTTTTGTGTAGGAAGTAGGGCGGGGCGATATAGCAAAACATATGATCCTGATACTTTTTCCATATTTATATATAGATATTTATCACAATATATAATTTTATAATGCTGCCAGTTTGAAGAGCATCCTGATAATGACTGAAGCCTGAAGAAACCAGAGGGTTCATTAGTTAAACTTTAGAATATAGTTTATTAACATAAAAAGTAGAATAACAGTTCACTTTGACCGTCGCTTTCATACCCATGCCCCTCAGTTCAACATATTTCTTCCATGTTCTTCACCTCCGGTAGCTCAAACAATGCTCTGCATAGGAAATGGGCGTGTACCTTGACGTGCAAGCCAAAAACTTCTTCTATTGACATTTTTGGCAGTTGCTGTGTGATAAGCTGTTAGATCTATCCAAATCAAGTAAAAATATGTCTAAAGTCAATCATCGTTAATGACCTGAATTTCATATCAAGATCGTTTTATCGGACAGCGCCAGTAGGAAGCATTGCAGACAGAGTACACATCTAGAGTGAGCTGCGTGGTAGAAAGATGTGAAGGAAAGACCAAATGTAAGCAAAAGCTGTTTTCAAACGCCAACATGAAAGTACGAGGAAAGCAAAACAATTGAGAAAGAACATCGGTTATCTGAATCCTCTATCTCACAGGTGATACAAGTTGTAATGGAAGTTCTCTTTCCTGTCGCACACCCTGCCCAGAGCTGGCTCGGCCACAGTTTTATCTCACCTTGGTCAGGACAAATGTGAGTGATTGCTGTCTGGCCTATTTCAGGAGCCGGGAGCTTAACACTGAGACTCCCTTCCACAGCTTCCATCATCGCACTGCTTCGCCACAAGCTCCACCCTCCTACACACATGTTCAGAGTTGTCACAACCAATGAAAGCGATGGTCTCTCAAAGCACCCTGAGCCATGATTAAATCTCCACCTCTGAAATACCAGAGTTTTGGGCTGGCATCTACTCAATTTGGGCTGTTAATTACATTCTTCTTATTTATTCATCTCAAAGTGATAATTGTTCACCTTGACATAATTGAACTATGTGTGATGCATTGCTGCAGATTGGTCTAATTGCATTTTTCAAGTGAGACGGGAGAAAAAGCTCATTTCCAAACCAACAAAACAAGTGCAACAACAAAGGGCTGAAAGTGTTCAAACCCCTTGACCAAAATGCACCAATTTAAATGAAGCCCTTCAAAAGTGCTAATTAATTCCTTCTACTGACCCATTTCTGAATGTACACACACACACACACACACACACACACACAAATTGTGCTTAATGTGGCACAATGTTACACAGCCAGAAAACAGAGAAAGTATTTCTTAGTTGGATTAGTTTGTTAAAGGAAAACAAAGACATGGCCAGAGCCACGTAAGGTATTTACGGCAGGCCCCATGCACGCTATTACGATGGGTCCTAGTGCACGCTATGTAGTTATAACACACACACACACACACACACACACACGTGCTGCAAATACACACAATACAACCAAATACATGAACGCGCTGCAAATAGAGAAACAGTGCACAAAAAAAACCACACAAACCCCCGAAAAAAGAAGCAATGCAAAAACAAAAGCAGACCACAGAAAACTGCTGCAACAAAAACTGCTGCATCCAGATTACACAAAGAAAGTTCTCCAGGGAGCGCTAAGTGGAAAAGCTTGATTTTTGACCTCACAGGGAGAGCACGCTCTGCCTTTTTATTAGAGTCAGGTATGGCTGTAGCCTGGAGACCTCCTGTCTCATGCCTCTGCCCATAGACAGTATATCATATACTGTGTGTGTGTATATATAAATAATATACAGTCCATGCTCCCGTCTCATGCCCTCCTGGCTGCTGCTGTCCCCGAGCTTTGACTTTTCAAAATAAAAGCTTGCGTCCGCTATGTCTTCGTACTTTGGTGTTTCGGATGTTTTTCAACTAAACAGTACAGCAATCATGCTAATGAATACAATAACGTTTTCAGCAAATGTCTTACAACACAATGGAGTTAGCAGTTTTGTGTTCACATGTGCGGGCAGAATTTATACAGTTTTATAAATCCCATGGTCTCTACTATAGCTCAAATTGGCTGGCTTACAAGTGAGGGACTAGAAATCCTGTCTGTTTTTTGTTGTATTCCAAGAGCGAATTGCTCCACAATATGAATACATATCACTTATTTGATTGGTAAGCATTGCTGTATAATCACAAAATTACACTTGAGGAGGCCTACACTTCAGTCAATGTTAAAGCCATATTACCCTCTCATGTAATATGGCTTAAACAAACATCAACGTTAAACGCTGATGCAGCTTTAATTGTTTATTGCCACGAGTTTACAGACACGTCTCTGCTGATTATCACCTGTGACCTGAGCCAAGACACACCCACCAAACGAGAGTAAACATATCTCAAACATAGACTTAATATTTACTGTCTATGATCTCAAAGCAGTTGCACACCGTTTCACACCGTTCTGAGATTGATCTCTCTCCCTCTCCTTCTACCTCCCTCCCTCCCTCCCTCCCTCCCTCCCTCCCTCCCGTGAGGTCGAACATCAAGCTGTTCCACTTAGCGCTCCCTCTAGAGGCCTGGAGAACGTCCGTTGTGTAATCTGGATGCAGCGTTTTTTGTTGCATTTGTTTTCGGGGTTTGTGTGTTTTTCTTATTGTATCGTTTCTATATTTGCAGCGCGTTTATGTATTTGGTTGTGTTGTGTGTATTTGCAGCGTGTTTCCTTAAGTTGCAGGATGTTTGCCCCTGTCAGCCACTGTACTTTTGTACTGGGAAAGTAGAGAGGTCAAAGAGAATGCTATCAGAACCATGGATAGCACTCTTTGTTTCACGTGCTGAAACGTGCAAACAAGTATAAGTGCCTGAGAGCAGAGGAGCTGTCCATTTCACTGTGGTGCTGAAATGACCGCTACATTTAACAAAAAGCCTTTCTTGATGCAATAACCTCCAGAGTGCACTCCTATTCAATATAAAGGCAGGAGACAATGGTAAAATGAAGCTCAGAGCACACAGGGAGACAGAAAAGAGTTACAGTAATAACAAAATATAGATTTCTTTTGACTATTTTACCAAAAATGAAAGAAAACCAAGACGGGTTTCCAAATGGCACTGTTTTTAATGTAACATGAGTTCTTTGAACACAGCCGTATTTCCGAGGGGGCAATCTGATATATTTGCATGGGCCAGTTCTCTGCCCACCCCCCACAGGCCCAGTGCAACTGCCCTGCCTGAAGTGTCAATATGTATGAAGGTAAATATGGTGCAAATGTGAGAAAGCGTAGATGCGATGTGAGCACTTGTAGAATATGATTTGAGAGCTTTTAAAAAAAATCTGTACTCGTAGATGCGATGTGAGCACTTGTACAATATGATTTGAGAGCTTGTAGAAAAAAAATCTGTACTCGTATTTTATTTTTTTTTCCCACTTCAGTCACTTTTCCTACAACCACAACTTTTACAACCTCTGGAATCTGTCGTTGCAGCGTGCTCTCTCGCATCACACAGCGGCGAGTCTGCGCTCTCGACTTTTGCAACACTTCTTGCGATACATTTGGTGCAAAACTAATTTGTACCTGTGGACTTAGTCTGTGGAGCTCTGAGCCAACAGGACGGCCGGGGACAGCAGGGTGTCTATCACCAGATGAGGGACAACTCTGTCCGGCTTATTTATGTAGCATGAAAGCTAGCGTTAGCTAACTAGCAGCCAGCCCGTAACTAAATAATGTAAATACCTTTTAATTATCTCAACACTTTTTAACAGTCCAACTGGAACACTGGCGGTGAGCTCCAGGTCCTGCAGCCGCGGACGGACCGCCGTCAGTGGGGCTCGGCCAGCGTGGGAACATCGCTAGAAAGCTCCGCTGCCGACCACAACCTGATCTGATCGTCAGCGGGACACGGAGAGCTCCAGACCCGGTAGCAGCTGCACAACCCCCCCGGAGCTCACCGCCAGTGTTGGTGGAATATGAACAAGCACAATATATCAAATGCATAATCAAAATATTTTTTTCAAGGGAGTCTATCCTGCTGCTGTAGTTACAGAAAAAAAGGTTAATCTTAATCAATACTTGGTAAATTGTGAATCAAAACTTTAAAGATTTTTTTATTATCTGTCTGCCTGTGTGTTAGTTTAGATAAATGACTAAAAGTTTTTATAAGAATTCCATTTTACATCTTGCAGATCAAATGATTTTCATAGCCCTTGATCGGCAACCCCAAGCAAAAGCCTTATCTAAGAAATAATACCGTTATGACATTTAAAATATCACCAAAGCATTTCCTCACACAATGATATTTTTGGATGGAAATGCATCTCATTTGATTGCTTTGTAATGAAGCTCACCATTCCTTTAACAGATTCCCATTCTTTGCAATTAAGGCGGATCTGCTATGGTGCATTTCCTAAAGACATCCCATCTCCCGCAACAGTCCTGACATTTTGATGGTCTTATTTATTTTGCAGTCTTTGTCTTCTCTTTGAAGGTCACTCTTAAATTACTTTAAAGCATGCAAATCACTATATCCACAGTCCACCTTAACGCTTGATGAGTAGGACAGAGCAGAGGAATCATGCACAAATACAACTGGAATGACTATAATAACGTGATCTTGAGTCTTTTCATACATTTTTGTACAGAGCGGGAATTAACAGGCACACATCCTCACCCAACTAACCCCACCTTATTCCTCCCCTCATAGGAAAATATCTACTCATACTACACAGGGATGTCGGAGGTCAACTGCCGAACAGTTTCCCAGGTGCTGGCAGTGACATCTTGTACAACGACACTAATGCTGAGACTGAAACATCTCTTAACAGAGAAATCTCTTAAAAGAGGCGCCCTCCAATTTGCCAGTCAAAAGTCCTATTCATAAAGGCCTTTTATTACTGCGGCTCCTCCTGTGATTTACATAATGACTGCAAATCGTGTCTGTGTTCTTAATCTGGCAATCAAATTTCTACCGCAAATTACTTGCCATATTTTGCCAAACAGAGCTCATATGATAATATCACACTTGTGTGAATCAGCACTTCAGTAATTTTGCAACAAGTCCAGTTGGCTTTTACCTCACTTTCTTCCTCCTCCATCTGCTTCATCAAGTAGTATGAAGGCTGCAGTGGAAATTATTGATGAGAGCTTTCAGTGATTTTCAGGCTGCAAATTCAGAAGGCTCATCTAGCTACTCAGCATTTAAAGAAAGCTTAAATCATTTCATCAGTCAAGTCAAGTGAAATACTGAGAGGACTGTGAATGTGCTGCAAGAAACACAGACAAGGGAGTTACAAGTCTAAATCATGAAGTAATTGTAGGATTAAACTTTTACTTTTAAGGGGTATTGCCCAGGAGTTGTGGCCATGTTCAGAGGGCAGCCCAGTATCCTTGGGGTAATGTTCACATTGGAAAATTCTGCAATTCATGATGTGCAACCAAAAGTAGCGTGCCAGAGGCAAATTAAGGGTGGGGAGGTTGGAACAGTGGATGGGCACCTAACGAGTTGAACCTTCATACAGGATTCTTAAGTTCCTGTTCCTAATTCAGAATCCAACGGGTTGTGTGAAGAATTGAAGAAAGAGGTTGTAAGGGAGAAATTAAAATGCTGCGACTTGTTTCGCTTCCACGCAGTCGGCCAATCACAGCACCCCCAAGTCTCCTGTTGGAAAACTAGGGGTAGAGGGGGTTTCTGAAAGTATTTGACCAATCGACAAGCAGTTTAGACAAAGCATACTGGCCCCTTAATCTAATAAACAAGTATCTTTTTATGCCTAGACATACCTTAACAACCACAACCTCCCCTAACCTTAACCACACTGGTTTCCACATTTACTTTTAAACACAATCACCATCTTTCACTAAGCTTCACCATGTGTTTTACTGCTTAACCCTAACTATACCATAACCATAATTTATTTGCCAAAACCACAAGTGGATTTTAGTCTCACCAATACCTGAAACTACACGCCAGCGTGTTTTTTAAGAACACATGGTTGCTTTTGGTCTAAACACCCTGTAATTGCCAGATACAAAGCACACGACTGAGTGATCTGTAATCAACTGTTCACTGTGTCATTCTCTTTGTAGAAACACTGCATTCAGAATATTCATTTGTTCCTATCAGTCTCTTCACAAATGCAACAGTACGTATGCCTCAGGAGCATCTCCTACTCCAAGCTAAATAACTGAGTGAGCGCTGACCCTTCTGGATGTAAAGAGCCTGTCATTGTTTCACATATTCTACACATCCATCCTTTTAGTAATATGACTCTAGCCAGCGTTTATTTGAATATTTCATTCAAGACAGAATGGAATCCTAATCTTAGCTCCAAGCTGTGGCGTTTTGTCACCGATCCATTTTCCAATCAGACAGTCTCCATCTCCTCCTCCATTTCTCCTCCCTCGCTGCTCTGTTTTGTCCTCCCTCTGGCTCTGCCAGCCATTGCTCACTCACTTTCTCTTTGCCCTCTTTCTTTCCCGGTGACATACTTTGGTGCGTCAGTTTGAGATGCTTGAATATTTCACTAACATTTATTATGTTGAGACTAATGAGCATTAATTAATTTAACACCTTGACATATAATTGGCTTGAGGGAGTGGGAGGAGAATAGCAAGAGATGACTTGTGTTAAAAAAAAGTGATTGCTTTGTTGTTAAAATGAATTTCCTGAACATAGCACAAGTTAAGTTATACCTCACTTTATTACTTGTATTTGAATTCATGCAAGACAAAAGAAAGAAAAAGGGTGATAGAAATTAGACTGCATGTAATAATTGCTCATCATGGCTGGGCTGCGGAGCAGAGCGGTATAATTGTACAACAGTGGTTTCACATTTGCATATGTAAAGATCCTCTACTATGCCTTTTAGGATTTTCCCCGTCTAATAGCGTGTTATAGTTTTTTGAGCATGTAATAAATGTATAAAGTACAAAAAAAATAAATTTTAAGCTTTCTCCCCCACAGACAGCACAAACAGCTCACCCACATTCTAGTTTGAAATTCCTCATTTAATGATGTCATTCACTGACTATGCCGGCCCAATATTTCATATGTGCTGCCTGAGCAAGTCCAACCCGCCCAGTGGCTTGTTTGAATTTGGTTGACCAATCACAACAAAGCGGGCCAGCTGACCAATCAGAACACAGTGGCCTTTTAAGGAAGGGGGGCCACGAGCTAAGACAGAGTGTTTCAGAAAGAGTTGTCTCACATTGCAAGACCTTCCTCCACAACGCTGCGGAGGAGGGTTGTCCACAGCATTCCTGGATGGGAGAAAGGATTGCCAAATAACACGTTTTCTGTTATTTGGCAATCCTTTAAAGCAATCACAATCGCCTTGTGCCGCGTGAAGCGGACAGAGCTACGGTGCCGTTGCAAAATAGCCTGGGGAAGGAACTTGTTTTGGTGGAACGTGATCGTTCAAAAGTGGTTTTAGTCGTGCAACAGAAAACTCAGATTGGACTCATAGTCTAGCTAGCTGTTTGGTTTTATCCGGCAGAGATCTCAGGAGCAGTTAACAATAGTTCTCATAAATTCCCCGGAGTTTAAAATTCCAACACAAAGAAAGCGGAAGGTAACGGACATCTGGCAGAAAAGAAGGACACCTGGTGGAATTTCCGGCAGCACCGGAGCAATCCCGAAAGTGGAACTTTATGCATATAGAATAAAGACAGAGGAGCTGCAATGGAAGTATGAGAAATATATGTTTTTTGAACATCAAAGTATGTAAACCTATTCTAGTAGTAGTACTAGTAGTAGTACAAATTTGTCAGTGAAAAGGAGCATAATAGGGGCTCTTTTAAGCAATTGTCTCACCCACAGTTCTTAGCTACAGTATGGTGAATTCCTAATTAAAAATTGAAAGTGGGACAACTGAGACAAGTAAGCAGTGACCTTAAGCAGTGAGATACACCACGGATTGGAAAGGTAGCACCAGTGACTGAAATGGTAAGTAGATTTTAGGAATTACTTGTATCTTCGTCAACATTCAGACTGACGGTGTAAGGAGAGGTACCGCAGGTCCTTCATCCCGTCCGCTGTCAGACTCTACAACACCTGCGTTACCTGATAATGTTGTAGTTTCTGTTCCTTTTTTTCCCTCTCCCATCTACACCACACACACTTTCTGTTCATCTTTATTATCGGTATTTATATTATTTTATCACAAGTACTTACTTTTCAATATTTATTGTTACAGGTTAATATAATTTATATTGTGCTACCGACTCTTGCTTTATTACTCTAATTACACATTCAATTTAATTTTAACGTAGCTTACACCGCAATATTGTTTCTTGTATCATGGCCGCACTTTAAAATACCTTTATTTGACGCCATTTTGCTTACTTTCAGTCTACCATATAATTGTCTATTGTTTGCCTGTATTTCTTGTGTGTTTACATGTTTGTGTGTTGTTTGCTGCTGCTGTAATAAGAAAATGTCCCTGTTGTGGGATAAAAAATAAAGTATAATCTATATGTATAACATATTACAAATACTTAAAATCTATAATCCTTATTTCAGTCCAAGTTGATTTGGTGTCACACGTGCTTACTGGCTAACAGCATGTGCAGTTTAATACTACAGTAAACAAAGCAGCAGAAAATATAACAGGAGCAAAAGGTGTATCTGTTTAAAGTGCAGCCAAACAAACGTGCAATATGTATGACGGATGTGCTTGAAAAAAGAAATACTGACAAAGATTGTTTTGTAGACTCATTTTGATGAACAATAGCAAATATAGCAGTAACTTGATACAGCTCTGATACGGCTGTGGGAAAGTGAACAGTAAACAGTGACATACAATTTAAAAAATGATTGCTGTATTACACACAGTACAGGCCAAAGGCTTGGACACACCTTCACATTCAATGCGTCTCCTTTATTTCCATGAATATTTACATTGTAGATTATCACTGAAGGCATCAAAACTATGAATGAACACATGTGGAACACCAGCCTCAGAAATCAAGTTAACAGCAGCTCAGATTAGAGACCAGATGAATACCACACAGAGTTCTAGCAGCAGACACATCTCTAGAACAACTATTTGACCAAGAAGGAGAGTGATGGAGTGCTGCACCTCCACAGTCACCGGACCTGAACACAATCGAGATGGTTTGGGGAGAGCTGGACCGCAGAATGAAGGCAAAAGGGCCAACAAGTGCTGAGCATCTCTGGGAACTCCTTCAAGACTGTAGGGAAACCATTTCAGGGGACTACCTCTTGAAGCTCATCAAGAGAATGCCAAGAGTGTGCAAAGCAGTAATCAGAGCAAAGGGGGGCTACTTTGAAGAAACTAGAATATAAGACATGTTTTCAGTTATTTAACATAATACCACGTGTTCATCCATAGTTGTGATGCCTTCAGTGAGAATCTACAATGTATATAGTCATGAAAATAAAGGAAACGCATTGAATGAGGTGTCCAAACTTTTGGCCTGTACTGTGTACGTGTACACACACACACACACACACACACACACACACACACAGTTCCCTGTGAGTCCCTAGCACGTGTGAAGGCACTTTGGATCTAGCACAAATATGTCACACTAACAATGAAAACTATAATAAAGAGAAGTCATTATAGACTGTAATTATTGTAAATGGCTATTGCTAAACAAAAAAGAAGCAGATGATTAATAGTATCTGCCATTCAAATTTTAAAAAGGACCACAGCTAGGGCTGCACGATTATGGCCAAAATGATAATCACAATTATTTTTGATCAATGTTGAGATCACGATTAATTATCACGAATCGTTGATTTTAACCAAAACAAATGTTGTCACATAGGCTATTTATAACTGCTTTCACATCCATATTGTGCTACATTCCTCTCATGTTGAAGTTGTGTGTTGTATGCCCGTTATCTACGGAACGAAATATCAACGGGGATTTCGGTACCTCATTACGGTGCCACTTAAATGTCTGCGCTGCTCTCTGATGCTCCAAAACAGACGTTCTAGGCAACAGAAACATCGCTGCATGCCACGCTAGTAAACACTAATAACAATATTAACAGTAATAAAAAAGGTTTAAAGTGCTTCACTGAGCTGCAAAACCAACATTTAAGCAAAATAGAAAGTGCTACTGTTTAAAAGTGCATCCCTGAACTAAGATCTGACATTTCATGGATCAAAGTCTTCAAGCTGGACGCCCCTTGCTGTCGGATGCCCCTCACATGGCCAACACCTGTAATTTGGCACCTTTTTGGCCTTGGCTAAACCCCTAGCATCAAATCCTCCAAACTCAATGGTCAGTTTTAAGTCAGCAGCCATTTTTCACAAGCTCTTTTATTAAAATAGATTGGGATTAAAATAAAACGCAAAGACAGGGTTTCCTTCCCTGTATGATAATATGTTTGATAATATGCAACACATGTAAATTAAAAATATCTGAAATAAATAGCCTAGGATATATTTAAAAATAATTCTCTGAGAAAGCTCCTTCACTTGTTTTTAACAACCATAACAGACTTATTAAAAGAGAGAGGGAGAGAGGGGGGGGCACGGCTTTATGTAACGCATGTTAAAAAAAAACTAAAAAAAAAAAAATCACGTAAATGTGATTGTGGGAAGCCAAAATCATGATCGTGATTAAAAGTAGATTAATTGTGCAGCCCTAACCACAGCTTTAACATTGAGTCAGAAAAGTGCACTTATTTTTTTTCTCTAAAGTACTAGCGTATTATTGTATGTATGATAAACCCAGTGGAAAAATTAACATAGAGGTAATAAAAATACCGATAGCAACTGGTTAACCTTCAACTGAACATTGCGTACACAATCATTCAGCCAGCAACCAAAGAAAAAGGAAAAACACCAATTTTATTTCATTATTAATGTATTTTAATCTTGATTATGATAAATTGTTTGGATTTTGACCCTTGGGCAGATGCTTCTCATTTGTACAGAGTGTAAGGAAAGTTTTACCAATGACATTTTTCCTTTTCTTTTATGTGGTGAAAATCAAACTTTTACCATCAATCCTTATCAGCCATAATAGATAAGTGTTTGTTTACCTAACTCTAATGGTTCATCTCCCTGATGAGTGTTTTCCTCGCTACAATTAATTATCACTGCTAAATTTACGGAGGAGAGCAGCATCCAAACAATTAAAGCTTTCATTCGCTAATTCAACAATGCTTCATCCATCTCTCTTGATGGGATGGACTCACTTTTGATGCGAGGTTTGTCACCTTGACAGAAAGTCCAGACTAAGGTCTCAATGACACGAGGACCATCAAAATAAGTGGGATTTCTATTTTGTAATACACACGTCCAACAAAGGTGAATCAGAAGCGTTCTACTGCATATTCATTAATTAAAGTATATAAGGAATAAGCAAACAATAGAATTTTACGTTAGTATGTACAAGACTTATTTGAGTGTGTGTGTTGCGTATGCCTCAATGTGTGTTTGTGTGTCCCTCTCTGGGTTGTCAGATCCAGTTAATTGCTGCCTTCCTGCTGCTTTAAAAAGTTGTGACTAGCTCACCCGCAACTGTCACTCCGCTTTCATTATTTACCCATTCGAATGAGAGAAAAATGTTCATGTCGACATAATGACTCCACGAGAGATGGAACACAGACTAAACCAATTAAGGCAACTGACTCACCTCACCATTACGGAGAATTTAGTGGGGATATTGCAGTGTACTTCCACATCCCCTCTCCTTTTAATTACAGCACACTATAAAAAAGTGTTTTCACTGCTAGCAAGCAACCAGCAAGGGATGGGAAGTGTCTGAAGCTGTTTTCACAGCAGGACGTTGAGATTTTTGGTGAAGGGCATCTATCATCTTTGTTCTTCAAAGTACTACAGCAGATAACACGTCCGATTATAACAAAATATTGTCAATAACTAGTACAGAGGCCATGACCATATGTGTTGACACTGCTAATTTGTGGATTCACCTTCAAATGGCAAACAGGACAGGATTAGTCACTTCATTGATATAGCATTACTTTTAATATTTCAATAAATAATTTGATCCATTGCCACATATAAGTTTTTACTCGCCACAGTCATGATGCACTCTTCTATCAACAACCCTAAACAGCATCTCTAATGAATCACTGAATATGTTTTTTTCTGATTCACTCCACTTCAGACACAAGGAAATTAAGTTAAGATGTCCATATTATGCAACAAACTGATATCATTTGCATGGCTAACATTCTATATATGCGGGGCTTTAAATAGATATCCCCCCAACATTTTACACATTTTAAAAGATTCTAGCCAATTTGGCTAGTGATGAATGCAGCAAAGCGTCTGTTTGAATCGGCAGGGTGCAGACACGATGCGACAAGTCAGGGTTTCCAGATTGATCTGATTTCTGCCAAGAAATTTGGCTGGTTTCGTGCGTCTTTGCCTTGGAAACGAGGTCTGATCAAAGTCCAATGATGAGAAAAGGAGCATAAGTAGTCAGACGATCAGACGGGTTGCAGATTATAAAGCCCTTTATTTGGAGGTAATTGACACAGAAACTCGGTCAAAGTTGAACCAATGAGTTGGTCTGGAAAGAATTTTTAGGTTTGTTTTTTTCCCAAATAAGTTTGGCTAACCTAAGCAGTAGGCATTCTGCTCTAGGTGAGTATGATGATATTAATACTGTTTGGATAGGCAAAACTCAAATATGCATAAATACCCGGATTATGCTAAACTGAACAATTATTGTCTAATTATCTGCTAAATATTTTCTTGACTACAAAAATTGATTTAATAAATATGGGCTCTCTAAAATCATAAAAATTGCCCATTACACTCTCTCAGAAGCCAAGGTTACATTGTTTTGTCCAACCAGTCCAAAATCATATTATTAACTTTCAAAATGCAAGGAATTGTTTGGCATTTGTTTAAATTATGACTTAAAAGATTTGATTTTCTGTTTATTGTCTAATCAAATACTCATTTCAGCTTAATTCATCATTAAGTATTGGCAGTGATGGAGTAAAAAATTGGCTGGATGTATAAACCATATATTTTTGATTATTTATAGTATTTATTAATTGGTTAAAAAGGAATGGTCTATGAATGACTGACTGCCAAGCTCATGAAAAAAAAATGGAAAGGGATTTAGATGAAATGGCAATGCAGAACCAGCAAGACTGAGCTCTTCTTTCAGTGGAGGCAACTCCAACAGAAGTACCTGCTAAGCAAATTTATTTCACTCGAGTTTAATGCTCTCTCTTTCTCTCTCTCAAGACAAGCACTCCCCCCCACCCCTTAAATCACATCCTTTTATATGCAAGCCAGACACTTTATTTTAAAGGCAGACTTTTAAGAAATTAATCTGGATGTTGAAAAACACTATTACAAATACCGCAACAGACACTGAATAAGCAATCCTTACTATTGAGCGGTGGTAAATTGCCAATTAGATGGCAACATTGTCCTGCAAGGCCCATATACATTTAAGGGGGCTTTCCTATGTGTTAGGACTACCTGTCAGTCAAAGTGCACCTGGGGCAATTTTGTCTTTCATTAAGTCATAATTAATGAAGATATGCATTATTGTCTTCCATGGGGACCAAGAGGCTGGGCTTCCATTGTGAAAACTATATTTCCAAAGGAATAGTAGGGCAGGCACTTGAAAACAGACAATTATGAACTCTGTTCATGCCACATTTGATGAGCTGGGTGGGTGAGTGAACATGTGAGATTGTCGGTTTGTATTAGCTTTACCTGGTCAGTCATATTGTGAAATTGTGTGTTTGAAGTGTGTGCGCGCAGATGCATTAAGGGACACTGGTGGAAAATGAAAGCCCTAAAAAGCTTGCAGCTGGGGCAGAGAGTTTCGGCAATGGGGTTAAAACTGGGCACAATCAACGACAATCTGTTTTCTGGGCTGTTATTTTGGCTGAGGAAATTGGGTATCCTTGGAGCATTACTGCATTTGTCAGAGGATAAGTATATGGGCAACATGTGAGAGAGAGTTAAATATAAATAAAATAGTACAATGTTTTGAAAGATATCACCCAAGACAAAGAAGAAAGGCATTTTACCCAAAGTGCTATGTGCACGTCTTCTACTTTAGTTACTGTGTGGAAGAGTGGGGCAACACATATGCAACTAACACGGGGAAATTGTTCATTTTACAGAAAAGAGCAGTACAAATTTACATGAAGTGGATTTTAGACACACGACAGGACTGTTTATCAAATCCAGATTAATGAAACTTAAAGATATTGTTGAATTAAAGACTTTGTTGGTGACGTTTGAGGCAAAAAGCAGAGTAGTCTACTACCAGAAAATATACAACAGGTTTTTTAGTTCAGAAAATGAGGATCACTGAAGTAGATTTACTTTTAAACATCAGTATGCACAAACAACCTTAAAGTAAATGTGTATGTGTTGTGGTGTTAAACAGTGGAATTCATTGGATAACTATTTCAAAGATAATACCAATGTATTTTAGATCAAAAAATGTATGACAAAAATTATACAATATGAAGTTGCTAGATACATTTATTTTATTTAAAATCATATTATTATAATGGCTTTATAGTTTAATTTTTTTCTTTTCCTTCATTTTATTTTCCATTCTCTCTCACACACACACTTTTCCAAGTAAAATCAATTATTTTTTTTATTAAAGCAAATATGCGAAAGTGCAAAAAATTGGTCTAGATGGCAATATACAGAAAAGTACACCACACATACCAAAGAAGGCACAGGGAGCTCTTTATGCAAGCCATGGAGCTCATATATATATATATATATATATATATATATATATATATATATATATATATATATATATATATATATATATATATATATATATATATGACAGTATTACTGACAGTAACAGGTACAGCATCATTAATCAGGGCAGATATTTTGGATGCAATATTGTTCCAAAATTGAGCAACAGGAGAGCAAACCCAGATCATGTGAAGATACTGTATGTATGTAACTTGAGCTTTTAGTGGGCATAAAGTGCATAAAGGGCAGTTTTCACGTGATGCTTTTTCACAGGGGTGAGATATGTCATATGAATAAAATTGTAGTGAATCTGCTGATGGTCTGGATTGTGGGATACTTCAAGAATGTTCAACCATACATCATGCCAGTCAAGATCTCAGGGCCTGGACAACCGCGTATCCAGATCCTCTCAATAGGAAGGCCAAAACGGCCCGAAATCACCAAGAACTGATAAAGCCTTGATACCATACCACATGTTTTTGGCTGCATTGATACCTTCTGGATAGGATGGATGGGCAAAGACCTCTACCAGGGGACACCGTATGCCATGAGTGCTGATCTTTATTGAAAGTAAAAGAATGAAGAGGAATGTTTTTTTAAGTCAGAAAAAGTTAAAAAGCCAACCTCGCTAAAAATGTCTTTTAGACAATGAACGGGGTAAAGCAAGAAGAAATCCAGACCTTTGAATCGGGTTGAATCCATGGTTTGATAGAAGGCTTGGTGTCACTTGACCATGAAGTTGCTGTAGTCCGGAGAAAGGCAAATCTTTCTGCCCCCGACAACTAGCGGAGATTTCCACGCAGCCTGTAGAATTGTCAGCCAGTCAGAACTTTACTTTGTAAAGTGAAGGTTGTTAAATCAACGTGCGATTAGTAGCGATGCTCTTCTTTGGGCTATCACTGTAAAGTCGGTGGGCTCTCATAATCTCGATCTAAACATCTGCCAATTTCGGGAACCGCTTAGGCGGGGAGCACAAGAGATATTTAATAGCATTAGAGCCTTCTACCCCCCTCCTTCAGCCCGACGATACGGATATTGCATCTTCGGTTTCTGTCTTCCATATCTGCTAGCTTCACCTCCATCTCTTGAAAAGCGTGGCCATGACTATCAAGAATACTGCTTTCCGTGGTAGTTTATGATCGTCCACATCAGATCTGATAGAGCCAAGGCTTGCAGTCAGAGATGCTAGCTGAGCATGGATAGCAGTTAGCTTCTTGTCATTGTCGAACCCCACCTATTGAATCTGAGAAAAACGTGGTTCAAGGTAGCTTCTCTGTTTCTTTATGAATGTCTCTGCAATGGCATCCGTATTGCCATGTTGAGTTTTGTTTGCCATTCTGCTTTAAATGACTATCAAGCACAAAGTGATAGAATTTTGGAGTTGGAACCATATAACAACTATTTGGCAAGATTGGCAGGAGCTACACCTTAAGCCGCCGTCTCTGTCGAGCCGATCACTTGACGCCTCTATTTCTGTTAGTTATACCTGAGAAAGGCGCTGGAAAAATAAGATTGTCTTCATCCAGCTCCTTTCATTTGTGGTTTCAATTAAAAATTGTCTGTGTCTATGAGCGGAATAAAAACATTGTGAAAATGTGAAGTGAAAGTGTGTGAGTATTTAGGTGGGTGGTAAAGATATGTAAATGTCAATAGCTTGTTAATTATACCCATTAAATTGTAAATTATGGTTCTTTGGCTTTAACGAGAAAGCCTCCAAATTAAAATGACATTTACAGTATGTAAAAATGTGTCCACCATTTGCTGCTGTGGCATTCAGTTCTGATAAGTGATCTGACAATGCAGATTATAAACACTGCACATGCAACATGTGTGATAAGCCGACATATTAATTCCAACAAGAGAAGATGGTCATGTCAATGAAAACATTTGTGTTTGCTCTCCAATGACAGACTGTAAATAATCAGCATGGATTTTAATATATGTGCTGGGATGTTCTGTATATATTGATAATCATAATGTAGAACTCAATCTCGATTTACAGTTTTGTTTCTTCTCTCGCTCTTAAAAAAAAGATTATTTCTGGCCGCCTGCGTAGCTCACCTGGTGCAGAGGCTCAGCAGCATTCAGATCTGTGGCCCTTTGCTGCATGTCCTTCCCCCCCCCCTCTCACTCTCCTTTCACGTCTAGGCTGTCCTGTAAAAAAAAAAAAATAAAAAAAAAATAAGATCATTTTGTAAAAAAATGGGGCACTCCAACAATTTAACACAAAGCTTATTATACTTGTCACAAAATGCTTTCTACTTCTGCTGTGGAGCTTTCTAAACTGAGAAAATGAATTGGATCTTGGATTCAGCTTTAGACTTCAACTTTATTTAATACAGGGTGTGGTTAAGACAATGACCAACAACTTGCAGAGCATTCGCGCTTCATGCAAAACACGTGATGACATCCTTTTTGGCTCGCGAAACCTAGCTTAGTAAAGAGGAGCACCGTTGAATCATTTTCAAAAACCAATCAAGATGGCTGCTGCTGATGCAGAACGTTCTGCCGTAGTACTATTTTCAAATTTTGAAGGCAAATACGGCAACACTTGCTCATCTCTTCACACTGTCGTCTCTTTACATTTGTCCGTCGCTCAGCACATTTTCTGTTGCTCTGATTGGTTGTAGTGTCATCCAATCATGTCCAGAGGCATTCTGAACCACGTCTGTTGCTAACGCTTGGAAATCGGATGCAAGGTAGCTTTATTTATACAATACATTTGGAGAAAAAAAAAGGCAATTTGAAGTGAGTTACATAAAACAAAGAATAAAATGAACAGAGGTTCCAGAAAAGTCACATAAGTAATCAGGCTAAGTGGGACCCATGGGGATTGAAAGTCGAGATCTCCCTTTAATAATTTATTTTTACATCTGTTGCATAAGTCAGCCAACTTAATGAAAATGTTATAATACTACAGAATCCCTTTTAAAAAGTGCACACAAGAATGTGTTCTAGCGTCAACTATATTGTTGAAATTGACTGCTAATTACTTGTTTATACTGGCAGAAACAACGCTGGTATGTTTTCTGAAACCCTGATGCTGCAGAGAAAACACCCGTGTAACTTATAGTGAAAATCTCATAAGAATACCACATACACAAACAATAAAAAAGCATGCATGAGAGCTCACATTGGCAGATGCACACACATAATGCCTTTTTATCTGGACAGCTTAGCAGCCCTGTGGACATTGTGTTCACTCTTTGGGTTTATTTTATGCTCTCTGTTGCCTGAGTGAAGATAGTGGATACAGTATTTTCTCACCAGTAACTTTCTATCACAGTGATTGAATGACTGTTGTTCACTGAAGTGCATCTGGAAAGTCTTTGAACTCATATTCCATTATCTGACAGTATTAGCTGACATTGGATTAGTATGACATTGGACCAGATAAGATTTTGATTACAGTTATACTCAATATTGTTGCCATATTTATACTGACTTTCACCTGTTCTCCCTTCACAAATCTATGTAACAGCAATTCTTCAAATACAAAAACAAAGAAAACATACAAGATGTATAGAAATCTACAGTATGAACCAGAATAGTTCTTTCCATGAAGAAGAAGGGAAAAAAAAAAAACAGGCACTACACAAGTTAATCAAGGTTTGCATGTTTCCCCTCCGGCTCTGTGATGGTTCCCTCCAAGATTCCTCACTCACACAAAGCCTAATATTTACAGGGGTACAAAATGCTTCTGTCAAGGTTGTGAGCAATTCCTCAACATTTGAAAGGTGAGACCTCAGGTGATATTTTCCTCCAAACTGTGATGGAAGACAACAAGAGAGAACTGCAACTGTGTGGGAGGGGGTTGAGAAAATGCTGTGTTGTTGCTTGCCGGTGAAAAATAAATTAAAAATTCAGTGCTGCAATGACGTTTTGTTTGACTCGTCACTTCAGTATTGCAAATCTCAGCCCCTGTTAAGACATGCGCTCCCAAACTCCCATTTTTAAAGAGCAAATCAACAGTAAATGTTGATTGAAGTTTTTGAAAGATCAGGGTGTGTTAATCAAAGAAAATAGTGCACATAAGCCAACGCATTTTAAAGGAAGTTGTTTTTGTAGATTGATTCAAGGGGAAAACACCTTTTAACCCTTTGAAATCTGCAATAGAAAAGTTCCGCCAGTGCCTACAGTGGTATGTTTGCTTGTTGTGATGTAATTTCTTAGAATATCTTTAAATGCTTCATATCCCTAAAACCAGTACAAACTAAGCTAAAAAGTTATGCAAGTCCATAAACCATAATAATCAATAAAAATCTTGAAATTGTGTCATAAATTAACATGTTTTGTCTTAACATTATATTAAATAAACACAAACCATATTGATTCGAAAATATTTCTAAATGCAGAAACAATATTCCTTAACACTCCAGAAGTTATTTGAACTACATAATTTTTTTTTTTTAGTTTTTAAGATTTAATTAAGAAATGGCCCGCCTGCTGTTCAGCACTGGACATCACGTAACATGATGACGTCATCACGAGCGTACAGCGTGATGGCGGGAAAGACCGCCGCCTTAGCTTTCTGCTGCAAGAAGAGTGAATGCTCTAGCTGTTATGCTTTTTATTTGAGATCTTGCAGGATCATGGATTATGGGGAATTACTGTTGCCACCGCTAGTCATCAGCCCGTTCTGGACCGGACATCACCTAACGTGATGATGTCCTCTATTTTGACGAATCAGCATCTTCAGTTTGTTAATCTACTGTGCGTAGCTAAGCAAGGCAGTAGCCATATCCAACCCAATAGATAAACAAAAGATGCTAGCTAAATAAAAGCTAACTAGCTTTAGACGTGGCAGTAATGATAAACAGTCTCTGTTTTTGTCATCTGGTCTATCTGCTCATAAGATGTCATTACCCAAATAATGTATGAAGAAGCCCATGTTCATACCTCACATAATTGTGAATGGAGTCATGGGGTCAGTTGTGAATGTATTGTGATAATGAGACAGATGAAACCACCAAGGACCGCCACTCTAATATAGTGTATCCCTTAGATACACTATATTAGATTCACTTAGAGAAGAATAGAAGGTAATGTACTTATCCTTAAGTCCATGTTTTGTGTTGATTTTTTTGTTTCATCAGTTCTTTTAATCACACCAGACATCCCCAAAGAGACAAAAAAAAAAAAGACATCCCATTTGTATTACAAGCACATTTCTTCTTTCATATACCACACTTTCTTGTCACATTTCATCAGGCCACGTGAGACAAAACAATCCGATAAAATGTATCAGTATCTTCTGGGGCAAAAAATTATCGAGCTTTTCATGCTGTCAGTTCGATGAGTGCTGGATCTTTGTCCTGGAGTCAATCTGTGAGGGTTAGTGTGAGTGCAGAAATGAAAGAAGCTCTTCCTGAAAGGAGGTATTCAGATATTTTGTTTGTCAGCAAAGGAAATCCAGAGGGGTGGAAGTTTGTCAAAAGAATTAAAATGTATGAAAAGAAATGAGACTCAACAGTTCATGCTTAACAGCTTGCCCCAGATACAAGAATTTGTGGGCTTGTTTGTAAGCCTGTACATGTCCAATGAGTAAAATGTCAAACTCTGATTTCTTTTTACAGTTTATTATTGAATATTCCACATCGGGAGATTATTCAGGTTTTATTAATACAACTCTGGTCATGTTTCTGCAGTTTTAGCAATACCCAAGTGGACATAAACAGGACTTATCTTTAAAATTGAACTCTTTGCATCTAATCAAATGGCTTTGAAATTAAGCCCGACAAAAGGAGTACAAAATTACACTGAACACTAAGATTAATTTGCGCTTACCATATTTTAAGCATACTTAGAGTCATCAACCTTGCTCCCTGCCCCCGCCCTCCCCCCGGTCCTCCCTTGCCTGTTGGATGTGGTTGCCCTGACAACACCCATTACCACTTGATTGGAAATCTAATGTAATTTGGACAATGAGCAGTACCATTTGTCTGCTATTAACACAGCAGTAGCAGCATTAGCAGCAGTCGGAGTGGGACAGCCATGAACAGAGAACGAAGGTCATCAGAGCGAGGAATGTGCTGTATGCTGCCTTTATGACTAAGAGAAAGAGTGTGTGCTTATGTATATGCACATGTGGGGCCACACCTGGTGCCTGCAGTGTTAGCGTGCACGTGCATTTATGTGAGTTTGTTATGAAGAGTGGCAGGAATGATCTCTAGCGCAGGGTGACTCGGTGACCGTTGATGAATAGCACTACAGATTCTGGTGCCAACTGAGCTTGCAGCACACAGACACAAAGATAAGCTCTCTGACTCCGGCTCTGCTCTAGCTTCAGATCCTCACAATAAAGTAGGACAGGATTACAGCCAATAAAATTGGGAGCCCGCTGTTAACAAATCTGCTGCAATGTCGCATGCTCTGGATTCCCGTCAGAACCAAAATGACATGTTGCTGCGCACACCAGCTGACATTTTGTTGAATTAAATCAAAATGTGATATTGATTTGAGGGGCAACACATAAATGCTTTAGATTTCCTAATGAAACAACATGGAAAGTCACTGTTGTCATTTCTAACAATCTGATGGGTTATGTAAGGCGCTAGCTGGGCAACTCTAATTAAGTTGAGGGATAGAATCAAGGGATCGCTGCATGGTAAATCACAACCTTTTCTCATTTCCTCTCTTTGTGTTACACCCCCCCCCCCCCAAATGTGACACTGTGAATCAATTCTGCCACCACCAACCTCAATATGCAACAAATGAAAAGTGACTGACATCAAATTATTTCCAAGTTGATAGATGTTACACTAGCTTTGTCAGTGTTGTCACCTTTTTGGAGAGATATTTCTAGTTTAGAATAATTGAAAGAGTAACTGAGTTTTTGAATCAAGAATTGGTGGAAAAGATGGCTCTCTTCTTGTTCTTTTATCACTGTCATTTCATTTGTTTACATTCAGGAGGAAAATAATGATATCGGACTGCGACGGGCAAATACATAAAAATAAATAAAAAAAGAGAAGGGAAATGAGCGTTGTGTAAAATATGACTTCAAAGTCATGACACTGACAAGACAACAAAGCCACATAGATCGAGGTACCACACACCTGAGGTTCCAGTATTCGTCATTAAAGAAGAAAAATGAAAAACAAACAAAACAAAGCATTGCAGAAGGACAGTGGCAGTATGAGATGTTGACTATCTTCTGTTATATTGCCCCGGATTCCCCTGAGTCGGCTGCCAACACAGTTGTTTTGATGAAGAATATGATGTCTTTTCAAAGGCAGTCCTTTGTGTTCATCTAGATTGCATTTAAACTGAGAGGACAAAGTTCATACTGTATATACTGTAAGGATGTTATACTGCAGTCTCGGGTCCAATAGTCATTATACAACAGTGTAGTTTCAGCCAATAACCCCAATTCTAAGATTGATAGATGAAATAAACCGTTACAGATAATATATGTGAAGGAAATCTAGAAGGAGCTGGTTTAAAAAAAAAAACAACATAGGATGCGGAAGCGCAGCAACGCGGAGCTATTTTTATTTCGCCGCCATGTTATCCAATATGTCACTTTGTACCAGCTGCAATCAGGAGCGGAGTGGCCGCGCCGGCCCGCACGCTACGGCAAACGATTCAGCGTCTCCTTTACAAAATAAAACACCCAGGTTTATGGTGATTTTGGCCGGTCTTGACTTCTCAGCTGAGTCTACAGCAAGACAGGCAATCTCACACACACACACACACACACACACACACACACACACACACACACACACACACACACACACACACACACACACACACACACACACACACACACACACACACACACACACACACACACACACACACACACACACACACACAGTTTCCATGTGACAGCGCTGCGAGTGATGGCTGGGTTCAGTGATAAACTAGTCAAAAGAAAGTGTAAAAAATGACCAGATAACATTATCAGATAATTTTGAAATTAAATAACTATTTACATATTAAACACAGAATAAAAGATGATGCAGATAAGAATGAAAATATTGTTGGACTATTCTGCTTCTGACACAATTTCAGGGTATTTATTAAGGCTGAATGATATGAGGAAAATACGTTGAATATCGCGATAATGCTAAAAATTACTTGCGATAAACAGATTAAAATCTACTGATTTCTGTCTTTCTCCTGCTTTGTATTCCACTACAATACAACAAATTGCTCTTTGAAATCAAAACATATGACAGGAAAGTGAAGTTATGTGATTTGTCAATTAAATCAGTTGGTTTTGCCAAATGTGACAGTTCAGCAGATAAAATACCCGTAATACTGTACTATGATCCATACAGAAAGTTACATGTTATCTCAACACTGTTTCCTTCTAAGTCTTATTAAATCTGAGCAGATTTATGTCATTCAAACAACTCTGAGTTGTAGTTTAAAAATTGTACAGACAATTGAATATAATTACGGGTTTTATTCTTGCTTGAGTTAATAGATACAGGCACGGAGAGCTGAAGGCTCAGTTAGCAGCCGTTAGCTCCGTTATAAAGATATGGAGTGGAGGAGACTGCCAGGGACGAGGTAACAACCAGACTCTGATAAATGACATCTGGGGAGCTTTCACAGCGGCGTGGCTGTGGTCCTTCTATGGTTTTATTAGTACAGTTAATCTCTTTGCAGGACCACCAGCAGCATGCTACTATTAACGTAATGATAGCCTCTGAGCCTGAAGCGCAGCGTTGATGTTGTCATGCACACGTCGCAGAACTTCACAAGGGGAGAGGATAGAGGCAGAGAGACAGAGGGAGAGCAGGGAAAGGAAATGCAGCTGAACGAATACGCTGTGTGTTTCAACGTTCAAGTTAGTCTGTGTGGGGAACACACACACACACACAAAGAGAGAGAAAGAGCTGTTCCGTAGAGTGGAGAAGGATCTTTTGGTGATTCTCAGCACTTCGCCGGCCCTGTGTTGCTTTCGTTACACAGAAACTTTGATGAGGAATTGAAGGATGAGAATAGAGATGTGCAATACAAGTGAGCCCTTGTGTAATGCCACCCAATACTGAAGGTAACTTACTCTGAAGGTTACCCACGATTATTTCTTGGGCATTTTAGGACTTTAATTGACAGGACAGCTGAAGAAATGAAAGGGGGAAAAGAGGGGGGAATTACATGCAGCCAAGGGCCTCAGGTCAGAATCAAACCCAGGACTGTTGCGTTGAGGAGTAAACCTCTGTATGTGAGCACCTGCTCTACCAACTGAGCTATCTGGGCACCCCGTGGATCTATTTTTAAGCAAATATTGAAATCTTTCCACATTATCCCTGGCAACTGTAGAAATACCCTCTTTAGTTCGAGTTGGAAATCCCTACCCCAGACAACAGTTCACACTGAACAGAGTTGTAAATAGAGTTGCTTTCTCTCTCTCTCTCTCTCCTGTGCTTGCATATGCCACTCCACAAACATTTACATCTGACATACACTCTCCACAGCCACCCAACATGCACCCAAACGGATCAGTGACACTGTGCATCTTGTGCGTGTGGCTTCATTAAGCATGTATCCAATCAGTCACACACAGCAGCTCTGCGCGTTGCGCCGCAGTCTACTCCCGGCCTATAACCCGTCTGTCTGTCAAACAGCTGGAGTTCATTAGTGACACTGAGAGACGGTGACAACTCCCCACGGATCTGACCTGTGTATACAAACGCAGGTGATCTGACCCTCTAGGAGGATATCACCACGTAAACAAAGATATTGTGCCACTTGAGAGGAGAAAAGAAATGAGCAAAAACACTCAGAGATCCATAAAAACAGCCTGAGGGATGTGCAAGGTCTACACAGAGATGCATGTCGGGGAAAATTGAAAAGAAAACACTGCCTTTTTTGTTTCTGCTGCAGGTTGTTAGGAATTAATCAAACACAAGCAGATAAATTGAGCCTGGTGGCTAGTTAGCTGTGTATGTGCGGCTAAAGAGACATTTAGATTCTAACAGACTCCATTCAGCATAGTAGAAGTTACTCTACATCATCTGGTATACAGATATATGTTACATTGAATGTCAAGGATCTAAAAAGTGGCAGACGTGGGTGGTGGTTCCCCTGTTCAAAAAGGGGGACCAGAAGGTGTGTGACAATTACAGGGGTATCACACTTCTCAGTCTCCCTAAAAAAAAAAAAAAAAAAAAAAAAAAAAAGTCTACTCCAAGGTGCTGGAAAAGAGGGTTCGGCCGATAGATCAGATCTTAACTCTCGCAAGGATCCTGCAGGAGTATGGGGTGAGGGGGTCCCTTCTTACGGCCATCCAATCTCTGTATAACCAAAGCAAGAGCTGCTTCCAGGTTGTCAGCAATAAGTCGGACTCGTTTCAGGTGAGGGTTGGCCTCCGCCAGGGCTGCACTTTGTCACCAATCCTGTTTGTAGTATTTATGGACAGGATATTAAGGCGTAGTCGGGGTGGGGAGGGGTTGCAGTTTGATGGGCTGGGGATCTCATAACTGCTTTTTAAGGATGATGTGGTCCCGATGGCATCATCGGCCTGTGACCTTCAGCACTCTCTGGATCGGTTCGCAGCTGAGTGTGGGATGAGGATCAGCACCTCTAAATCTGAGGCCATGGTTCTCAGCCGATAGAGTGCCTTCTTCAGGTAGGAAATGAGTCCTTACTCCAAGTGAAGGAGTTTATACACCTTGGGGTCTTGTTCACGAGTGAAGGGACAATGGAGCGGGAGATTGGTCGGAGAATCGGAGCAGCGGGGGCGGTTTACATTCAATCTATCGCACCGTTGTGATGAAAACAGAGCTGAGCCAGAAGGCAAAGCTCTCGATCTACCGGTCAGTTTTCGTTCTTACCCTCACCTATGGTCCTGAAGGCTAGGTAATGACTGAAAGAACGAGATCCTGGGTACAAGCGGCCGAAATGGGTTTCCTTAGGAGGGTGGCTGGCATCTCCCTTAGAGATATGGTGTGAAGCACAATCATCTGTGAGGGGTTCAGAGTAGAGCCGCTACTCCTTTGCGTCAAAAGGAGCCAATTGAGGTGGTTTGGGCACCTATTAAGGATGCCTCCTGGGCGCCTCCCTATGGAGGTGTTCCAGGCACGTCCAGCTGGGAGGAGGCATTGGGGAAGACCCAGGACTAGGTGGTGGGGTTATATCTCCAACCTGGCCTGGGAACGCCTCGGGGTCGCCCTGGGGTCCCCTGCTGCCTCCGCAATCCGATACCAGATAAGCGGACAAAGATGGATGGATGGACAGCTGGATGAATTACATTTGAGGCTGCCAAAAAATAGGTTCATTGAGGCTAAACACAAGTTAAGGGAAATCTGTTGTATGGCAAAAAAAAAAAATATCTCAATATGCTATCCTGTTAATAAGATTAGAAAGTGAAATATTCATTGGAAAAAACTTAATAATAAATAGGGGGTTATTAAAAATTTAATTAATTCAAATTCCATCCATGAATTTTTAAAGGTACATTATTAAGAGTGCACCAACAAGCCATTTCATTGATGTAGTGCTGTAACACTGAAACTTAAGTCCCACCTACTGCTCAGACATTCATTTCCCACATGCTCAACAGAAGTCTTTAGAAAAGACTAACGGGCCAGTTTGACAGCAAGGTGAAGTAAAGCGCCCCCACCCCTCCTCCCTCCCTCCATTTAGCATTAGCACTCACACACCCCTGTAAACCGATTGCTGACAGGAGGCGAAAAAAGCATGCCCAGGGTCAATAATTTAAGGAACTTGAGGCTAATTTTAATCTATTACCCTGCTTTGTGCATACAGTGTGTCAAAGGTAAGGCCGGAGAGGGATCTGTCATGTGATTCATACTCCGGGGAGAGAATTAATTTCATGACACATCATAATTTAATAAATTTTTAGGAACTCAGCATGACTTTGCCAGGCTGATGGGGGGAGGCAAAGAGGGAGAGAGAGAAAGGGGGAGGGAAGATGAAGAACGAGAAGGATATTAAATTATGGAGCACCTTAACAGAGCAATCTGTCTTCGAGAGACATGATTGCTTTACTGCTGTGGATTGATGATAATCTGTTTGTAAGGGGCCTTGTAAAGGCCACAAAGGCAGTAATGGGTGGAAACTCTGAGCTCTGGCTCTGACCAGATCAGACCAGTGGATGGATTACCGACGGAGTACATTTAAATTTAAACTTTATAATTCAGTACCACTTTACAAGTGGCTTAGGTAAAGGTTACCCACGGGAGAGTGGTATTATTAATGGATGATAAATCATTCATTATTCCGTTATAGGTCAATGACATTTAAAAGTGATAAATTATTGGTTGCCAGAGTTGTTCAGATAAGTCAACAAATTCTAACAATGAATAAATATTGATTAACATTAATATCGACTTAAACGTAATCAAATAATTAACAAACACTAATGATAATGTTAATACATAATCACATGCTCTTTTCTGCTAAGCCTGCAGTTACAGCATTGGATGAGAAGCCACAGGGATTTTTGCCAACATGGCAACGCAAATGACCATTAATGACCTATTAAGCATTAATAACTGATTTATTAACATGAATAAAACAAGTAGTTGTAGGTCCCTATTCATTCATTGATGAGGTAATATGGTTTCTAGGTTTTGAGACACTTAAACATTAATTAACACTTTAAGATTAACAGTAACAAAGGGTTTTCACTTTCTAGAGATATCGAGATTAATTTAAAAAGTTAGAAGATATACATCAGCCACAGTGATTGTTCACAATACGGCAAATTTGTTATTGGCATTTTACATATTATGATCAATAAAGCATATTAACTGTAGTTACATGTTATTAAGCATTCATAAAGTATGACTTATTAGTAAGTGATATCTTGTCCTTTTGAAAGATGAAAACAATGAACCAAAAGTCACTTGATTCAATGGCTGACTGTGTGACTGTCAGCCACTGTCTGTTTTTTTGTCCTTCCCATCATAAATCCCAGCATGAGTGCAGCGTTTATTACCTAAAGTACACTTGAAGTTACACTGACAGGTAAGGTCAAGCACACTTTTCCTTTCCTCTCATTTCCTTCTGTCTTTCTATTCACTGCAGTCACGCAGGCTTTGTCTCGTCCGTGTTTATGCCTTGCAGCTTGGGCTGGAGTGGAGAATAGCAAACTAGCCGATTGCTGCCAGGGCTTACTTCAGAGAGCAGGAAGGCTTTGGCTGTCATAGGTTCTCAGGATCAGAGCCCAGAGCGGGGACACTTCATTTGCCAGTGCTGAGGAGGAGGAGGAGGAGGAAAAGGAGAAGGAGGTGGTGGTGGTGGAGGTGGAGGTGTATGTGCCAGGGTCAAGTACTGGAAAAAGCCAGGCAGCTATCCAATAGAGCTCTGCTCTCCTCTCTGCTCTCTGTTAGTGTCTTATGCAGCCCACTCTGTCCTGAGGCTTTCTAAGCTTTGCTGGTTCTGTTGTGGCAAGGGCATCCTGGATCAGCATTTGAAAGGCATTATAACTGGAAGAACTTGAGCTGGTCTGTTAAACCTGCAATGCATCAGCAATTCATGAGGTGCAAGAGGCCTATCTGAGGAAGCAAAGCATGTGGATCAGATGCCTTTATGTGACTTTCTTGTGGAAATGAACCAAGATCACCGCTTTGAAAACGGAACATTGAGTGGCGTATGTTTAAGGAAATGGCTCTGAATGTGACATATGTGAGAAGGGAATTTCATGGAATTTTCTCTCTCACATGCAACTTAATTTCAGAAACAGAAGGAAAGGTGCTATAATATTGTGCTGGGCAGGTGCTACAGACAATAGTACGCACACAAACGTTTGACACTTTCAGGTTATGCGTTAGTGAGCTGAGAAATTGCACATTTGTTGTGCTGAATGAAAAACAACATCTGTGGAAAGAGTGAAGGCATTAGGGAGAAGGGATGGGGACGGAGAAAAGTGAAGCCTCTTGACTCTCTGTTTGAATCGCTGAGTAAATGTTGAGTGGGTAAGTGGATTCACACACCCTTCATACATCCATCCTACAACCTGCTATGGCAGCCCCTAGTGGAAGTGATGGACATTGCAGAATTGTCTTTGTGAACCAAAACGGGCTGCTTGACAGGCATATAGAAGCTAATCCCTCCTCGCCAACTGCACACAAGCCATTTGCTAGATCCCACTTTTCATACTCACTCGTTATACCCAAGCACACACAGATTTTGAAATAGGAGCCAGAGGGACTAAAGTGCATGAGGAGGAGGAGGATAAAGATGGGATCAGAGAGGAAAGAAGTGAGAGGTGACAGGGCAGAGAGGAGGAGGAAGGAAAGTATTATCAGTGGGAAGGACAGTAGGGGGGAAGGGGATAACACCACACTGAGCCATACAGAGCAAGAGGATGTGGTCATCTGACAAACTGGAAGCCCACCCATCTGCCACCTACAAGCCAGTCTGACACAACCACCTGGCAGGTGCCAATGCGGATACATTTGTCTTTGGTAGATAAGATACATCAAAGACACCTGTCAAAAATACTGGTTACTTTTTAAAGGTATTAACATTTTGATGGCCTCGGTTAGCCAATACTCTGGGTTTTGCATGCCGTTTGTCCCGACTGGCTACTGTAAAATCTGACACATCAATGGAAAGCAAATGGCTTTCGATCTTTACCACTTACAGTACCCTATATATTACACAGTAGCATGTAAATGCCAAACGTCTCTGCTGCCTTGATGGCCATTAGGCAAATGCTAGTTGAGACCTTATACCCCCATGTGGTGACTGAACTGATGATTAATTACAGACTCGAGTCCTCTATGACTAAGTTTAAATTTGCTCGTCACTGTACTTGGTGTTTAACACGGTACATGCTGTGGTTTAAAAATAGCCTATTTCTTTCCTCCCAAACCTAATTTTGGAATATGTCTACTTTTCTTAATCTGATCAGAGGTCACTTATGTTCTCGTTATCAACTCCAACAAAGGGATTGTAAAATTATAGAAAGATAATAGTTATAAGATTAGTAGAAAAGAGTAGTCATTTCATCACTTGGGGAAATACACTTATTCACTTTATTACCAAGAATTTAATCAGATAATTGATGCAACCAGGGGCCTGGCTATTGGGCTTTAGCCAAGGGTCTTTTTATAATGCCAACATATTTAATATGAATATGAATTATGAATTGTGTGTGTCAAACGTTGCTATATTTTAGCGTACAGACACAAGTGGTCTTAATCTTCTCATCTAACCCCAAACCGAACAGCTAATAAGTGGAACTCCCCAAAACGGCAAACTATTACTTCAAACTAAAATTCCTACTTTGTATCTTTAAGTTTCTCTTTATCAAAATCTCTATAAGGTATGGGCCTCTTCGTCAGTCGAGTCAAGATCATCACAAGCCTGTCATTGTCATCACCACTTGCATCACCATGGTTACCAGCTGCTCCCAGGAACAGTCATCATACTCATCAAAACATATCCCAACTCCTAACATTAGCCATGGACACATCCCAACTCCTAACATTAGCCATGGACACACCACAACTCCAAACATTAGCCATAAATACATCACAACTCCTAACATTAGCCATGGACACACCACAACTCCAAACATTAGCCATGGATACATCACAACTCCTAACATTAGCCATGGACACACCACAACTCCAAACATTAGCCATGGATACATCACAACTCCTAACATTAGCCATGGATACATCACAACTCCTAACATTAGCCATGGACACACCACAACTCCTAACATTAGCCATGGAGACCTGTCTCCCCCATACTGCCTGCACAACATCCTGATGAAAAGTCAGAATCTCAATGTCAGCCGTGCATCATGGGGTATTACGAGAACAGACTGCATACCCGCTGGAAATCCCTGTTCCTATTCCCAACCAGCCAAAGCCTGGGCTCACTGCTCCCTTTTCCCCAAGCGGTATCCCAGGAATCGGTTCTCTTTTTAATTAGCTTAGTGTTAGGGTTAGAGAAAATGGATTTTTTAACCAGCGTTGTAGTTTTCAGTAAGCGACAGCAAACAGGCTTGTTGGGGACAGACAGAAACTCCTTTTGAAATATAAAAGTGTAAGGCAAACATGGACAAAGCAGAAGTGATGTACATCTGATTTTTTTTTTTTTTAACTGTTTAATTATTTTTCTGTAAAGCACTTTGAATTGCCCTGTTGCTGAAATGTGCTACACAAATAAAGCTGCCTTGCCTACATTCGACATTAGTTTAAAGGTTCAAGTCGTAAGATTTTCATTACATAAAACCCGTTTTTTGATGCCATTTATGGTCTGCATTTCTTCAGCTACTGTATTGTATTGAAAATGACCTGCCTACTGTATGTACAAGAGATTAACAGGAAACAATGAGGCATAATCAAGCATTGCTGTTTTTGTACTACTGCTTTTTTTTTGTAATTAAAAAAAGTATCAGTTAGTGGTTTCAGATGTAGCAGATTGTCTTTTCATCAGTCAATTTGCAGACGACAAGATTACCATCCATTGTAAAAGAAATCAAGATCTGTTCATCTCAGAGTAGTTTGCTTTACTTTGTTGGTTTCTTTAGTTCTTATTTTAAGTGCATGGATGTGTCAAGTGATTTCACTGAGCCATTATTCTCTTGTAATTGGACAGGCGACACTTCCCACCCTTCCCAACAGCTTAGTGTATTTTACCTCAGGAAGAATGTTCAATAGCTTTTTTTTTTAACCTCAGAAATAAATGTTAATCCCAGTTCCCTTTTTTTTTTAAAGTGGGCTGTGTTTCTGATAAAAAAAGACTGTCTCTCTTAAAGTGTCTTTAAGAGAAAGCAGATGTGGAAAATTAAAGATGTACAGTATGTAGTTACAAAGTCAAAATTAACAAGAAAATCAGTTGCTAAGCATTGCTTGACATGAATATAGTGGTTGTGAAATGCCTCCTGTTATCTAAAAACTCTGCATGTAGATTAAACAGCCCAAGGTGTGTTAAATCGGATGTTTTACGCCTGTAATTACATAAGGAAAATGAGACCAGAGCTTGCAGACATATGCAGTATGCAGGTGCAGAAGAAATCAAGCATGCACTTAAATGATCAAGGGATGGACAACTGCTGATTTACACACAGATTATAGTTTTAGATCCCTACACTGCAGCACAGGAATTAGTGTAACATAAATATGCTTTTACCTTATCAACCATCAAAGCATTGAAAATACTGAAAATGAACACAGTCAGGGACATGAACTGTATCAAGCTATTATGCTATAATACTTACATTTTGTGTCTCTTACCACTGTGCTGTTCAACATTTTAGTTTTTTTGATTATGATGAAAGCAAATCACTATAATATGTTACTTGACAAATTTAATAATGATAATGTAATATATGGCAACAACTTTGACTCTATTCATGACCATCAATTTTGCTGCAATACCTCGTCAATGTATTTAAATTCTATAACTGCTTCTAGTTAGGGCTGGGTACAGATTTCAGTACTTTTTAGGCACCGACTGGCCTCAAAAGTATTGACTATGATAAAAATTTAGCTAGCTGTCCCAATTTACCCTGCAGAGATTTGAGGAGTAGTCAATAGTCCTCATAAATCCACCAGAGTTTAAATCTCCAACACAAAGAACGCGAAGGAAACCGACATTGGCAAAAAATACATGCATCTAGCGGAATTGCACTAGAGCAATCCTGGAAGTGGAACATTGTGGATTATTGTTTCTGTTTATAGTATGTATATATTATGTATATATTAGTGTGTATATTTTGTTTTGTATGTGTAAGCACAGTGTGAGTAACGATGCTCCAAAGAAAAATTCCTCGTATGTGTCCTCATACCTGGCAAATAAAGCTGATTCTGATATAGACTCAGACTAAGGCACACCGAACATTTCCTACTGCTGCTCCTGTTTCACAACTAAGGAAATGGTATGTCTTTCATTTCAAAGCACTAAAAAGAAAACTATTTTAGGGCCAACAGCAATGGTCATTTTCTGCATTTTTGTTTTGACAGCAAATCAGTTTCAGAAAGTAATGTTAATCCAATACACTTTCTGTCAAATTAAGCGAACAGCTCCTCATGGTCACGTAGCACTCTATTTTCTGTGTGTGCTGGGAAAACATTCTGGTGCATAGCCAATTGGCAGCAGGCAACGTCAGTTGATGGTGTGGGGAAGGCACCGAGTGAATGTGCCGACAGGCCAGTTATCTGTCCCTGAATCTGGAGGGCGGAGCTTCCTAAGGTTGTATTTGTTTGGCAGTTGAGTTCAGATATCAACGATCTTTGCAAAGCATAGCTTGCTGCACCTTTAAAACAACATAAGTTTTTGTCTGCACTGTAAACAGATACACTAAGGCTCAAGGGGCTTTTGTTGCCATTTCCACTAGTTATCATGGTTCTCAAAATCAACCAAGACTGAAATCTAAGGGACTATGACTATAAAAACTAAAGAAATGTTGGTATCTGTCCCGATTGCAGTTTCCAGTCGGCCCATTTTGATACAGTATGAAAGGCATAACAATATGCAATCTTTTCTGCTAATTAAGCCTTGCTTGCTAGTCTGGAAGCCCTTTTGTAGTTTGTAAAATAAACTGTATTGTGCTTTGGTTGGAAAAGGCTCACACTTTCCAGCATCTAGGCAGAGTTATTTTCTGCAAATCTCAGTTTGACAAATCATTGTTGTCACCTTTCTAAATGAACCAAACAGCAATTGTTCCAGTTGCAGATTTTAAATTAAAAATGCTCTACACAAGTGAGTTATGGAGGCCCTTTTTTGCTACCATGACTTGCCTTCCATCGCAAAGCAAGCATCAGCATCTGGCAGAAGACAGAGGGCCTAAGAATCATTGGTGGCACTGTGGGGAGGCTCCAGAGGCAGCCACCTTTACACAGGTTGTGCAATCATCGCAACAAAAGCTAATACATTCAGATGTGTGCTGGATTTGGACAGGATGGCAACTAAAACAATCAGTCACTGCTGTTATGTGTTTTTATCCACTATGGTTGATCAACACATTTAGATGACAAAGCCACAGCACATGAATACAAAGTTTACAATAAACATGAGTGATGCAGAAAGGGCAACAAATGGGCTCCACTAATGGTTATGAAACTGCAAATATGAGCCTGAGTGTATTTTTATGCCTCCTCACTAACAAGCACATCATTTCCAAAAGTGCACAATGGTGTCAAGTCGCCTGGGATGATCCCCCCCTTCAACGAGTGCCTGGATTACTGTAAGCTGATTTTCCATAATTTACCCCTACCAAGTGGAAAAGCACAATCCGGATTTGCCTTTTAACTTCCTCTCCTTATCTTGTTCCACTCACGTCATTGTTGTCCCAAGAAAAAATAAGTTATATCTGCGATCCTCAAACTGTAAATGGGTTAGTTTATCAAACTGGCAAATTAGCATTGTAGGTCAAATCTATGTATAAGGGATGCGGTTGATGCTCTAATAGCATGCAGTTTTTTTTCTCTCTTTTGTAGTCTTGGCTATTTAAGAATGACAGACTAGCTGTACAGCATTTCTCCATTTTCACCTCATGTTTAACGTCTCAGACGACATCCTGCGATTCCTATTTTGTTTTGCTGAGTGGATTCTTCTCTGAAGCCAAACCCATGTGCTAATAAGACAAATGACACCGCTATTTTTTCTGGGGGCAGGGGGATCTTACATGGCAAAAATGGCACAGCAGTTCCCCACATTCACAAACAACCTCCTGCAGACAGTGCCGTGCAGGAAAAATTCAGTACTTTCTGTAAATGCTGAGCTCCACATTGCTGGAGTTATTACAAAGAAGAAAGGAGGAGAATAACATGGTGTCAGAAAAATAAAAAGTGACTTCCAATTCTACAATTAGTCCACATTACAGTCCAACGGTGGGGAGGTACCACTCACTAGATTTGGCAGCTGGTTCAACCTTGTTACTTTCCTTCCACAATGAGGCAGTGATGACATTATTAACCAAGCTAGCGGCATGGCTCTATAAATGCCAATATCGGTCGGTCGGTGCGCCCACCAATTGTCTTATAGTTGACTTTATGACCAATAATACCTGCAAAACTAATATTTCTATCAGCCTTATCTGTAGCAATATTGTGTTTTGTGCTAATGACCAAACGTTAGCATTCTGACATGCTAAAGCGAGAAGGTAAATATGGTAGGCTAAACATACCTGCTGAATGATCATATTAGCATGCTTATGTAGCACTTAGCATGACTTTGACAGTTGAAGATAAAATAACATAACGCAAGCCATCTCTTAGCAACAAACATGCTATTCTTTTATCCCTTTTTCTTTTGTATGGGAAAGAAAGTCAAACAGCACTCATTGCTTTAACCATATTTGCTGTTAACTGAGGACACGTTAAGTCAGCAAATTCTGGCAGAAAGTTTGACATGATATTCTCTCCCAAACACAGACAGACAAAGAAACTGGCATGAAGACCAGCCAGGCCCCAGAGCAAATAGTGGAGCTTGGCTCACGGTGTAGTCTGCATCACCTCCCAGCATTTGTTATTGTTCCTTATTACTGCACATATTTTTCATCAGCACTGTCCAAGCTGTCTCTGTCTCTGTCTCTCCCCACCCATCACCATACCGTGTTAGGCATTGTTATGTGAATGTCTGGATCAAGCCAGATCCAACTGAATGACAGACTGTATGGCGTTGGTTAGTTTCCCAGATTGCACAGTTGAAAAGAAGGTTCAGATGAATCAATGCGCTGTTAAATCATGCATGGATGAAAGATATTTTGTAATAACTTCATGAAACTGAGTTCTTAGAAAACATTTTCAGACAAATTTGTCAGTGCGTTTCAGCTCTGTTAAATTGACCATCATGCTCTACTCTATTGAAGTGTAGGGAAGCATAGGTAAAATGCACGGATTCACCTTCTGTATTTTTTTCATTATGCCATCTTCCCTGCCTTACCTACTACTGTATTAGCTGTGTCAGCTGTACTCCACTGCCTACCTTCATGCTCACATTAGTCTGATCTTAACCTATGGAAACGTCTTCAGTAGGATTCAATTGAGGCAACCAATCAGCCAATTACACCAACATGTCCTTAAGAGGACGCTGTTGGTCCAATGCAATCTTTACGGACCATGGATTGATGAAGTGGGGAAATAAGCTGTCACACGTTTGCAGTGCCAGCAGTTATTCTAGCTAGATCAATCTCTGAATGATTGCTTTGTTTTGGAGTGAAACCGAAGCATCTCGTTCCGTTTTTATCCCTCTTGGGTGCAGTAGAGGGGCTGGTTCTGACTGCATGCTGCAAAAGGGAATTCTTTATTTTATCTAATTTAAATACAAACAGCGCCATTAGTTTGGAATAATAAGGATACCTGAATGGGTTTTGCACTGGAAATGGGCCTTATTTTCAGTATTAATATCCAAATTAAAACTTGTGTTAAAAATGCATTATTATAATCCAATTCTATTATTTAGGGCCTTTGCAAAAAAATTGTTAGAGTAGAATGGGAGGTAATAAAAGATAGTTATGTATTTTCTCTCTTTTTTAATGAAAGAAAAGGTATTCAAAAATGTTTTGGGAGACCAGTCAAGGGTATTTCATCTTTTGTCTAAAGGCCAGATTTTATTAAATTCTTCCAATTTATTCTAGTTCATTCATTTAAAAGATCAAATCATTTCATCAAAAAGATAGCTTTCAGGTGTACCACAGATCATAAAAAGTTGGCCATATACGCAGGAGAGCATGTCATCATCTCTACTCTTGAATTCATTTTGAGGTGTTTCTGGAATGTTGGTCCAATATTTACTCTTTTCTCTGTTCTCTTCTCTATCAACTTCTGAAGCAAACATCTAACTCTTTAACTGCTAAACGCTCCACTATGTTGCCATTTGTTTGGGGCTAGGCAGGTAGTGCACAGTGGGTTTTTAGAGCTTTTTTCTCAGTGAGAGTGAAGCAAAACGGCGAAGTTCCAGGTAGCACGGCGAAACAATGAGCAGTAACTCACTATAAAGCACTGGAAAGCCGAGGGGAGCTACAGATTCAGGTGACAATTCTAATTACAAGCAATCCCTTTTCAAATTGTCACATTGATGTCACACATAAAGCTGCCTAAAACCAACCACCAACCAAATAATTAAAGTTTAATTTCAAAAGTCAAGGGTACTGTCGAAAGCCCCGATCCCCACATAAATACAGTTCCTTACTGTATTGGTCTGTATTGAATACGACTTAAACTTGACTGCCACAAGGTTACAAACAACAACAACAACAACAACAACAGGACAGTACACTTCAATTACAGTTACTGTATAACAGGACAGCTTTGCTCCAATGCCATTAATTGTCAGTAAAGTCTGGGGGAGAGCATGTAATTGGCATTTAACACTATTGATAGCAGCATGTGTTGATATTTAGCTGTCGGGCCACAGAAGGGCCATGTGGAGTCAAAAATTGTCAGGGTGGTGGAGAGCCAAATCCTGCAGGAGCCGAGGCATGGCTCAGTGTGATTAGAAAGGGTTCTCATCTCAGTGCCAAGCGGACAGGACACCAAGGTCAGACGTGTTGTAGCAAATGAACAGGCCCGGACAGGGATGCTGCACCAACGGCCTTGTACAGATGTATGTGCTAATGTAAATACGCTCACAGACAAAAGACTGGCACTCAGACTGTCAAGTAGGTCAGGCAGGGTGCTTCTTTGAGGATCTTACATGTGTACTATGGATTTATTTTCTACAAAATGGGTTAATTATTTCGTTGATAATTATTATTTTTTTTAATACATGTTTTTTTTATATTTTATTGCCTTTAATTTTGATAAGACAGGTGAAAAAAGGGGAAAGAGAAGGGGAAGACATGCAGGAAATCGTTACAGATCGGATTGGAAGCACGTACCTCTGCGTTGAGGCATAAACCTCTTGGTATATGTGCGCCTGCTCTACCCACTGAGCCAACATGGCCACATTGGTTGATTATTTCTATCTTGACAGCTAGCACACTTTTTTTATAGCTGTACCTGACCCTAGCCATTTTTCAGTCAAACACAGGTACAATAAAGAGGCGTATGTTATGTTGAGTTCATGTGTACAGTGCATTCCAAAAAAAGTTGCATTATTAATGTATAAATGTCTAATGCGGAGCATTGATTAGCTCAGGGGCCCGTTTCAGAAAGCAGGTTTAGTGAGAACTCTGAGTTTGTTAACCCTGAGATGAGGGAAACTCTGGGTTTTCGGTTTCAGAAAGGGAGGTTAACCAAACCTGAGAGAGGGGTTACTCCGTTTAGAAAGAGCGTTAACTTACCTTCAGAGTCAGTTACTATAGCAACTGAGCCTGTGAACCTAACCTGGTCGGGAGCAGGTTTTCTTCTCTCAGTCACCTCCCTCTGACACAGCGCTCTTTCGTTTCCTCATTCAGTCTGTATCAGGTGCATTTTAATGCAGTTTGTTATCTGCATGAATAAAAAACATGTTGGTTTATTAACTGTGTTAGGCAGACTTTAATAAGTTTTTTTTTTTTTCCCAAAACACGGCATTCCCTTATGTTGACGATACCGTTGATGAAGAAGCTGTATTACTTCTCAGGGAGTTAAACACACGTCGGAAGATGATATTGAGGCCCCCACTATAGATGGATTTTCATTTCCAGATAATTACCTATTTGAGCCGTATCGTTTTTCTTCCCAGTCTATCAGTTATGTAGCCTACATAATCGTGGACATGCTCTACATCCCAGCACATTATTTGTGTCACATTATGTTTTTATTTGCAAACGGCAGTTTTACCATTGGTGATACGGAGCATATTAGAAAAGTCACTGTGTGCAGAGTCGTCAGAAGAATGTGCCTCGCTCTGAAACTTTTTTTTTTTTTTTTTTTAAAACGTTTTTGTAGTGTTCCCTGGACACAAACCAGAGACATTAAAAAGGAGTTCCACAGTATTGCCGGTAAATGATGTCAACCCTTTGGGGAAAAAAAAAGAAAAAGATTATGAATCATAATTCTGTTAATGATGGTGCTGCAGCCTTAGAATGAGATTAGAAGGGCCTAGGACTTTTTGGGCAGCAGGATTACACCTAAATGAAATAGATAATGGTCCCTATTTTAACAATCTAAGCACATGGCATGAAGTGCATGGCACAGGTGCATTTAGGGCGTGTCAAATTCCACTTTTGATAGTTTGATGGCGGAAAAAAAGGGTCCGTGCGCCGGGGGCATGGTTCAAAAGGATTGCACTTAGTGTCTTCATTAATTAATAAAGAGTTTAGGGTGTAACATGCAATAAACCAGAGTGTCAGCTCTCATTCCCTGTAAAAGCCAGGTGCCTTCAATCATACTTATGATTTAATATGAAATTACACTAACTTAAGCATTTACTCTTGCAGCAATTTTCTCCCACGCAAATTCTCACACACTTAACGGAGTCAACCTACTCTGAGTTGATCAAACCAACTCGAATCAGCAGTTTGTCCAGAACCAAAAAAAAAAAAAAAAAAAAAAATAAAAATAAAGTTTGTTAAACCTCCTTCCTGAAACGGGGCCCTGGACACAATTACTGCCAGTGCCAGGAAAGATAGAGAGACAGGAGGATCGGGAGATGACTGACTTCCCAGAATGACTTCTGAACTTTTAAAATGTCTTTTTCCCCCAATTGGATGAAAATACTGAATTCCAAATGAAATACAGTCTGCTTCCATTTTCTCTGTAAGTGGCGGCACAGAGAAGACAAAGAGAAGTGGAAGTTGATTTGCTGCCAGGCGACTTTTGGGAAAATCAATACAGAAAATGTAAACAACCCATTTCTCTTCCCCAAAAATACTGCCACTGATGTAATGTGATCTTATATCAAAATATATTGTATTGTTACGGTCACGTTGAGGTCATTACTGAGAATCCAAGGGAGATTACAAGGTGGGTGTATTTTTATGTGCTGCAGTAAAGTCAGCAAGCCTGAGCCCAATAAATTAAATATGCCTATGTTGTTATTTAGAAATGATGAAAGCTGGAGATACAGAGATACCTTTAAAAACACACTGTTACAAAGTGCTTCACACACACACGGACAATACGTATGAATACATAAAAAGAAACATGAGTTACAATATTCTAATTCAATTTGTAATACAGCATAATTGGGAAGCAGCACTTTACAAAAAGGTTAAAAGGCTAAAGTATAAAAGGTGGGTTTTAAAAAGACGTTTAAAACAGTCAAGAGATTCAGATGCCCTAACAGACAGAGGGAGAAGATTCCAGAGGGTTGGAGCTAAAATGGCAAAGGCACGCTCACCTTTGGCTTTGTATTTGGAACAAGGAACAGATAAAAGACCAAGGTTCAAGGATCTGAGTGGGAGTGTAGTGGAGCGAGGAACAAGGAGCTCAGAGATGGTCATGTAATGCTTTGAAGTCAATCAACAGGGTCTTATACTGTTGTCTGAATTTTACCGGAAGCCAATGGAGGGATGCAGAGATAGGTGTGATAAAGGAAAGCAGTTGGCACGCTTTCGCTACAGTACACTGTTGCTTTCACTTTGTTCCATTTATTTTTCCATTCCTCTGTAAACGCCTCCAGGGTTTTTCCCGTCAGGATAAGAAACTGTCTGTCCATTATACACTGAGATTACCGTTAATCGGAGGGGTTCAACTTTTAAATATGCTTTAGAAACACATTTTGGTGCGCTCCCCAAAAACACAGCAGGTAGCTGCTGGCTTGACCTGGCTGAAGCATTCAGTCCCTTATCCATTTCATTACTTATGTCAATATTAAGCTACCTATGTCCCCATTACAACTGGTTTGTGGGCGACGGTTGAGGCACCTGTTGAGAAGGAGAACAAGTGTTTTGCAGGAAATTCTGCGCACATGGTGAACAAAGCTGTGGAGAAGAAGAGAAACAAGGCTATGAGGTTACATCCATGCAAGCAGCTCTGTGGAGTTTAATGCTAATGTTAACATGCTAATATGCTCATAATTAATGACAATATTACATGCTGTTGTTTGGCAGGTATTGTTCTTGCCGTCTTAGTTTAGCATTTTAGCAAGCAAAATAGAGAATTAGGCAATGTGATTAGTTCTGCGGGTATTTGGTCATAAACCATTGTTTAAAAAATTAGATGTAAAATGTCTAACTGCCGGTGGTACAAGAGGAAAAACAAAAAAATCTGATGATCACTCAAACCAATGCCACTAGCATAGCTAGAAATGCCAGATAAATAGATAAGATTACTTATGTAGTAGGCCTACTGTATGTTTTTCCATTCCCCCACCACCTACAGCAATATAAAGTTGCATATCAACTTTTGTCAGAGCTCTATTGAATTACAGTCTCACTTCCTTTTTTACCCAATATTGCCAGAGACACTATCTTATTGCTGTAATCTTGCCCACCAAGGCTATAAAGTCTCCAGCTCTTGAGAATGTGAAAGGCTGTATAAAAATCTAAAATCAAAGTAGAAATAAAGCCAGAGACATGAAAGAGGAAAGACAGAGCCCTGCCTGATGAGTGTGTGCCTGGCCTCTCTCCCTCTCACTATCACTAGTTTTGCCTGAAATCAGAATGAAGACAATTGTTATGATGTGCTTTTACGAGTAAAGCAGCGCTCATGCAAAGATATGATCAATGACTGATGAGAAGGCAGGCGTCACGGAGCGGCAAACTGAAATGAGGCTCACCAGAAACCTGCCGGCTTTGCCGATTTGTGCTCGCTGTGCCTTCTCAAGCCTTTGGCCGTCACCTGGGAGCAGCACCGAGCACCAGCGCTGGTTTGAATTTTAGGCAAAATAAGCCATCAAACTAAAAATCACATACGTTGAAGAAAACATCCACAACCTGGTATAAGTTTTTCGTACCTGTTGTCATTGTCAGGACAGAGCCCACTCCTGCTGCTGCTCTCCTTTTCTTCCTTATACCTCCAGATTACTGCAGAGCTCTCTGAACTCCCTTTATTCCTCCAGTTCATCTTCTCAGTGTGAAGCTCTCTGTAGGAGAACGGGGCTTGTAGATCCCTGCAAACCATTTCTTTTTTTGCTTTGGCTGCAGTTTAAAGTCAGATGTTAGATGACTTCAAAATTGTTATTCTCTAAATTACAACTTTCCATATTGACAGCTGGATTCATAAACGTGTGAATTGTTCTATTACACCAAAACTATAACAAAAGGTGTTACACCCAAATTGATTTCTTTCTTTGTAATAGTTACGATAGTTTACTTTGGGCTTCCATGCATTGCATTGTGCCTTTGTTTAACTCTCTTTCCCGTCTGGGACCTATGTTCAGTACATTGTGTTCCCCGACTGGTAATGGTTTTAGGTAGAAAACAGAGACGCCTCGTCACAGATGGCACATTTGTGCTGATAGCTGCAACCCCTGTGGTCTGCAGTCATGGTTTGCAGTTGCAGGGGAAGTGATTGTGTGGTGTATGAATAAAAGCTCCTCCTAATCTTCCATCCAATCTGCAGAAAATCAAGATCAGAGCCACTGAACCAAATCTTTGTTTTTTCAGCTCCCCTCAGTGCTCCTGAGAAGCAGAGCTGTCAGCAACGAACAGAGAGACGGGGTGAAAAACAGTGGAGTGAAGGAGGGAGAGGAACACTGAGGGAGAGGCATGCAGTGAAAGTGAGGGGAAGAAAGTGGGAGGGAGGGAAAGCGGAACATGGACGAAGATCCACGCTGTGAGTGCTGTCCAAGGATGTTTAACGGAGCCTGAGAAATGACCAGGGAGGAAAGCTCTTAGAGGATGGAGAGCAGGAGGTAAGAAGGGAGGATAAGAATGAGAATTAAGAGAATCCTCTACAGCCAGATGGTGCCACTGGGAAGGAAATGGTGTCATCTGTGCTCTGTTGCGCTTTTGCTGTGATTCAAAACACGAGGCAAAGACGCATATGCAGAAGTGATAAACCGTGTGCGTTAAACAGAAAATTCCTCTGCTAATGCCAAAAAAATAGCAGACGACTAGTAAAATGAAACAAATGAGCCAGAAAGCAAAATAAATGCTCATCCTGGAAAAACATTTTTGCTCACTCGTAAGGTATGTAGTGCATTCAGAATTACATATCCGGGCCAACAGATTGTATAAAAAAAAATAAAAAATTTAAAAATGAAAATAAAAAAAAAAGGCAGTTATGTTGTGATGATGATGTAATCTGGAGCTGGTGGGTAACCTTGACTTTGTTGTTTGTCTACATAAAACAATTAAGACGGTGTTGCAAGGCTATAGGGGCTAGAATTTGATTCATCCCATCTCACATTAGCTATTTATTGCTATATCATGCAACTTTTTGCCCGGAGGCAAAGAGCTGTTTTGGCATTCCCAACTTTGGTTGCCGGTTTGCCTGAGATGTTTATAGTTCTGCCCAAACAGCCTTCACTCATCATGACGAAGGCATGTCTGTTTTTAAACAGCATCTTAATGGTCTTGCGCAGATGTAACCAGAATCTATGAGCAGTCTGTTGTGGTTTTGACGTCCGTATACCCGATACTCGCAGCTCAGCTCAGCACCTGGCATTTCAAGGATCAATCAAAAGCCAACGTCAGGCAAATGTGGGATTTAGACTAATTAATACAGGGATACAGTTAACATTATTCAATTTTGTAAAAATACAAGTTAGAGATATACATATAATGCAAACTGCAATACATACGCTTATACCACAATGAAATGTTCAAACAAATATCAAACTTAAAAGAAAACCATGCTGCTAATAGGGATGTCACCAGAACCAATACTACAAACACCTTCCAGTTCAGTTCCAGCTTCAGAGCGTTCCAGTTGATACATTCAGAAGAAGGAGGTCACAAAGTGGCCAAAGTCACGCCCTTTTACTTCCAGTTCATATATTTCGGAAAAATGGGAACGAGAGTCAACAGTACCCAAAATAAAACCAGCATGTTCACTGCAAACTCACGGTCCTCTCTTTATGATTTACAGCCCCCTCTCGTAATGTTGGCTCTACTCTCGTAGAGTGGTGGCAGGCAGGAGTTTAAAAAGTTTAAACAAAAACTGAGTAGCAGTCCCAAAAAAAACACAAAAACACAGGGAGCCAGGGAGAACCAAAAGCCGTAGCGCAGGGGCTGGGAAAATCGCGGGGAGGAACACAATTGGAGACCGTAGGGAACACTGACAAAAAACAACAAGGAGACTTACAGGAGCAGGCAAAAGACGACGAGTAGACAGGCGGGTAAACAAGACAATACGACATATCACGTGGACTGGCAAACTGGGAGATGGATCTGACAAAGGACAAAAGGAACACAGGGGTTAAATACAAGAGGTAATGAGGTAACGGGAAACAGGTGAGACATCAGGTGAACCACATTAGGGCGCTGCAGGACAATCAGGTAAACAAAGCCAAGCTAGACAAGACAAGACAAGACAGGACAGGAAACAAGACTACCAAAATAAAACAGGAAGCAGAACAAACCGATACACAGGGGAACACAAGACAGGACCAGGAAGAAAACTAAGACAAAAACACGAGGAGACCAAAGAAAAAGGGGAAAATAAACCCCAACAAAAACCCCAACCCACAACAGGCTCTTGGCAGGGTTAACATGGCACCATTATCCACAGTTAGCCAGGACCAGTTAGGATAACTTTACTGGCTGTGTCTCAATTGTTTTTGCGAGTAACCAACTCGGCAAACGTTACTCTAGCTATATAATTCAATGTGAGTACACATATGTTGAAATGACATAAAAATGCCGTCCCTTGTAGCCATGATAAATTAGCCTGATGGTAATGCTCCACTACCTGTTCAGGAGGAAATCAGCCAACTCTGCATCCTTTTGGGCTCTAAGCTGTCTCCATCTTTCAAATACATCTCCAATATTTACCCAGGGTTTGGTATGTCTTTGGTCACGCTGTTAGAAACTGATGTTTTTGCACAGTACCTTTTGAAAAGATGCCTGGAAGTCTGGAATGTATCTGGGGACACTAGTTGTTGCATTCTGACCATTAAAAGCATTTGATTATAAAAAATTGTGAATCGCAATATGAGCAGTGTTCTCTCGAAGGGGAGGAGGACAGAAATGCATCATTCAAACCTAAAACTTTGTGTTTCTGAAACGTTGATATTCTTAATTATTAGAAAATTCACATTTGCCGCGGTATCAAATCCTATTCATGCATGAATGAGAAAGACTACCTTTGTTAAAACAGCACTTTCTACAATCGCTACTTTATGTGACTACCGCAAGTAGTATTCAAAGTCCTTAACTCTGTGTCTCTCCATGGTTCTGAAACATGTAATCCTTGTCGGCCTTTCTGTAACTCTGCAAGGCTGGAACATAATAGTGCCTGTGCTCTGTATGCTTTTCATTTGCCCTGCTAGGCCCAGTGAAGTTATTGAACTGAACACAGTAGTCGGTGATGAAGTTCAAACATTTAGCAAGCTTATTGTTGTGTTCACACTGCCTGCTTTACATACAATGGGCTGGTTTAACCATGGAGATGGATGACACACGTCCTGAACACAGGACCTTCTTCCTGCATTTACTTTCTTGCTCCCGCCCCCGGACAAAATGGTCCAATGAATGGATTGAACGTTCTAGCGGGATTTGTAATGGTGCATTTTGGTATGCTTGGATTTCTTCTAGGTGTGAAACAAAACTGAACCAAGGGGAAATCGCTCCAAGTTTTTAAACTGATTGGGACCCAAAAGCAAACAAACTATAGGTGTGAAAACGCCCTTATACCCACATATTATTTTTCAATTTGGTCAGTTTGCCCATCCAACACGTAAGCACTCTTTTGTTCACCACTGCACACACACACTTTCAATCAGACTCTATTCAGTACTCCAGAATCACTTCAATCATTTAGACAAAGCCTCCTCTATCTTGCAGAGTGCTAACTAAAGCATGATCCGTGTGCAAATGCTTGTGTAAAGTAGTGTAAAGTAGCGTCATTAGCTGTCATCCGTATTTTATACAGCGGTTACAAACATATCTGCATTTGTATTCCAAGCCTGCAGCTAAACAAGCCTAGACAATATTTGCCCTCTTTGGTCTTATTTGTAACACAGATGAAGCCGCCACAACTCCGGGACAGGGACACATTCCAAACCACAGCAACGCACTCGGCTTTCGCATTGGCATTTTCTTCACTTTTGTGTGTGTGTGGTGTGACTGTGGGTGTTCTGGACAGGAGTTGAATGGGTTGTAGAGTGCCAACAATGTTAAACAAGTGTGTTTCTCATGGAGAGGTTAAATGGTTCGTGGAAACACCACTGACTATATGCGTGTATGGTTATGCGTGTGTGTCTGGTACGTGTGTGTGTGTGTGTGTGTGTGCAAGTTGCTGTTGACGGATGCGTTTTTCTGCTGACAGCCATGATCAACGGTGAGCACCCCTGGCTCGGCACCAAGCTATTACTTAATTCATTGACATTTTGTGTGATTTCCTCGGGGCAGTTTGTAGAGGAGGTACGGGGTTCTAATGGGATTAGATTAGAGAAATACAATTACCATTTCACATATACAGGAAATCATCTTTAAGCAGCTCTACGGCTATGGAGAGGTGAAAGACAGAGAGATATGTGAATGTACTGTACATCTATGTAAGTGTATGTTCAAGAATTAGAAGAAAAATCTGTATCCAATATAAAAAAAAATTTAAAAAATGATGTACCGTATATGCATATGAATGTCTGTGAATATGAGTAGAAGAGTGTGTGAAAAGACACTGTTTCACGTTGGCTTTTGGGTTTTTCCTTCTCTCCCCCCCCCCTTTCAGGGGTTCATCATGGTGGCTTGCCACGGCAGCCACCGCAATGGCCTGTCAGAGCTCTTGGAAATGTCGATGTGCAGATAATGACATGTTGAAAGCCCTGATCCACCAGCTTGTCACCTGCTGGTAATTGCTTCTTCTACCAGTTTATTGTCTCCAGCTGCACCGCTCATCACTGATATTCCTATTTTAGAAACAGAGGAAGAGTGAGAGAGAAAAAGACGAAGATAAATATGAGCATCTTTCACGTGCACAGTGCTTGTGTGCACACGCACGCATATGTTTTTTGGAGAGGTTTCAGGTGCACATTTAGCCAATGAGTACATGTGTATTTGCAATCAATGATTAGTTTGCACATTGCTTGGGGTGAAGTGGGAAAGGCACTAGCTTAGGACATTTAAGCAGTTGAAGAAAACATGGGGCACTTTATTTATCTTATCTTGCCAGTAGTGTTTCCAACTTTGCGGGTGCTGAGCAAGATAACCCAAGCGATCCTCAAGCTGTTTCAATATTTTAAACCATAATCAAACGTCTTTTGGCATTGAGTCCAGGCTTAGCATCAACACCACTGAAGTTTAATCTGTTGTGAAGGCATTGCCTCTGTGTCGAGGTTTCTTCTTTGGGAGATAGGAGAATCACATGTTACAAAGCAGATATTGAGCATCGGAGCTCAACACTGCGCTCTGGCTGCTTTTGTATGGAACATTATTTGCCTACTGTCACAAAGGAAGCATTCCTTCACCACGTGATTAGCAGCATTGGGCACGGAAAGCCTCTAGCAAATCTTTTACCATTTCAAAACCTGGGTTTGCGTTTGCTATTGTTTTGCTGTGTCAGTGACTATGTAGGGACAGCTGCCGGTTACAAATCTTTAAAGTCCTTATTATAACTTAACACATACAAACTGTGGAATGTGCCGGTACTAAAATGCTAGTATCATTGATGTTTGCACCACTGTATAATTATCATTCACTGGAAAACGCATACACAAACAATATGTTATTCAGCATATTCCTATTTAATTAGCATAATGTTTTTACATTTTCTGTTTACAATAGCGCTTTGCTTTGCAAAGGCCATCAGTGCTAAAAGATATCACAGTACAAAAACACCTCATCGTTTATATATCCGTTTGCAGATGATAGCCAAGCTGGACCCCCTAGTACAACGACCAAGACTGCCAAGGCTAAGTGATAAAGTACCCTCTGAAAGTCTGCTAGAAGATGTGAATGCAGCACTACATACTATCCCTACTAAAGCCATAACCGAGACCAATGAGCTGATGTACGCCACAGCAACAGTGATCCTAGAGATGCTTGGCTATAAGATGAACACCACAAGAGAGCCACAGTACCCCCCATGGAGGAGAAGGTTAGAGGCCAAGATCAAGGCAAAGAGAGGTTAGTCAGCTCTCAGAGCTACAGAAAGGTGTAAGGAAGGGGGTACCTAAGAAATACAACAAGCTATCGATACCTGAGGCTCTAGAGACGGCCAAACAAAGACTCACTGCTCTGGCCACCCGCCTAAAGAGATACAAGGGAGAAGCAGAAGCCAGGAGAATAAACCGGATGTTCTCCACCGAACCATCCAAAGTGTACTCTCAGTGGCAGGGTAATAACACAAGATCAGATCCCCCCAGGGCTGAGACTGAACAGTACTGGAAGAACATATGAGAGAAAGATGCATCCCACAACACAGATGCTCAATGGCTAGTGGATCTAAGAACAGATCACAGCAATCTCCCAGGACAAGAACCAGTGACCAAAGAAGAAGAAAGAGTGGCAGGTGTGAAGAGCTGGACAGCACCAGGCCCTGACATGATCCACACCTACTGGCTGAAGAAACTAACTGCGCTCCATGAACGCCTGGCAGTACAAATGAACCAACTGCTGATGGATGGGACCTACCCAGAATGGTTAACCCAAGGACGGACAATCCTGATCATGAAGGATCCCCAGAAGGGAACAATCCCATCCAACTACCGGCCAATAACCTGCCTCTGCACAACATGGAAGCTCCTGTCAGGCATCATAGCGGCTAAGATGAGTAGGCACATGGCTCAATACATGCACAGGGCCCAGAAAGGGAATAGGCAGTGACATCAGAGGAGCCAAGCACCAGCTACTGGTGGATAGAGCAGTCACTCGAGACTGCAAGACCAGGCAGACCAATCTGTGCACTGCCTGGATTGACAACAAGAAAGCCTACGACTCAATGCCCCATACATGGATACTGGAATGCTTGGAGATGTACAAGGTCAACAGGACACTAATAGCCTTCATCAAGAACTCAATGAGGCTGTGGAAAAACAGTCTGGAAGCCAACTCAAAGCCAATTGCACAAGTCACCATCAAGTGCGGCATATACCAAGGCGATGCATTATCCCCGCTGCTGTTCTGCATAGGCCTGAACCCCCTCAAGCCAGATCATCACAAAAATTGGCTACGGATAGCGATTCCGAAGCGGAACAATCATTAGTCAGCTCCTCTTCATGGATGACATCAAGCTGTATGCCAGAAATGAGCGAGACATCGACTCACTGATCCACACTACCAGGATCTACAGCGACGACATTGGAATGTTGTTTGGACTGGACAAGTCTGGTCGCATGGTATCAAAAAGAGGGAAGATTATCAGAACTGAGGGGATCAAACTACCAGAACTATTATTACTAATACAGTGACTTCAATACTGGTTCCTAAATTACTTTTTTCCCCACATCAATTATATAAAACAAAAAGAAATTGCAACATTATGGCACAAATCTTATTTATCAGCTCATACTACGTGAGCCCGTCTCTGTGCGTGATGTAGAGTTTTTCCTGCGTGCCTCTACGACGTGAAACCAATCACCAGCATTATTATTGGATCACTGACGCCAACAAGATTCACTCCTTAACCCTTCTGTTGTCCTTCGGGTCACCGGGACCCATTCAGTTTATTTTACATTTTGTATTGGCCTGGCATTGATTCGGGTCCCAGGTGATCCTCGTGTACTATGTGATGCCATTTCACGTGAACTGGCGGGCCCCGTCCTCCGTTGTCCCGAGACCCATCCTGCAGTCCAACGCATTTCCCACTACCATCATCTTGTCCTCCCGAGTCCTGAGATCCATCCTGCAGTCCAACACGTTTCCCACTACCATCATCTCGTTCTTCAGGTCCCAGAGACCCATCCTGTATTCAATCGTATTTTTCTGCTACCGTGGCCTCATCCTCCCGGGTCCCGAGACCCGTCCTGCACTCAAACGCGTTAAACTAAACAAGTCCCTGTAACACAAAGGACAACACAAGTATTGAGTACAAGTATTGAAATTGGGTATCAAATTACAAGGCATTTTTTGATACTTAATGCAATACATTCTGTGCCTAAAAAGTATTGACTTCAGTACCCAGCACTAGTCATATGTTCCCATTGTTAATATAAAAATATTGATGTGTGCAGCTTTTAAGTCCTTAAAGCCTTGTTTGTTAAATTTCTTTTAGAGGGAGTCAGTATGTCCTGGTTTCAAGTTACAAAACATACTTTGAAAATGGTGTGTTTAAATCCCATTACTTGACACAAAGTATCTTTCATGGTCATACCTTCCCAATACTAATGCTTTTATTAGAAATACCAAACTATAAACTTATTCCAACAGGAAATACATCAAACTAAGCTAGCTGCATGCACTGAAATTGTCACTGCAAGTCTCCACCAGTTAATAAAAGGCTCATATTCTGCATGTAGTTTGGGCTTTACTTGCTTTCCCCCTCCTTTCTTCAGGGTCAGGTTTGTGTAAGTGTACACATTTCCTCCTTTCTTCAAGGTCCAGCTCAGGAGAGACCTATTCAGATCGGCCACAAATAGTCAATATTAAATGCCATTATTGAGCGATACACACACCACCTTGTCTGCGTCCTTACTGACATATGCTCTAGTTTCTCTCATCCGTCTTGACCTTGCAGTCAGCATGTGTTTCCATCCAAAGGTGGCGGAAGATTATGACAGTTCAGTGGTTTTGTCAAAGGTTGGCCTGGGTGATGATTTATCAGGCACCCTTTATTAATTTTTCAAACACAAATGATGGTCATGAATCATGCTTTACACTGACCGCCCCCTTCCTGACCACTGTGGACCGTTGCATACATTTTGAATGGCTAATTTGCTAATAAAGCTTTAAAGTTGCCTACATGCTTCACCTCAGTTACCCCGGGTGACTTTGACGAGTTTTTGGGGAAGTTTATACAGAAGGTACTTGTAGCAAGAAACTGCCCAACCTACACATGGTAGATTACAGTGTGCAGTATATGGTAAGCTAGCCATTACAGCTTTCCCTCTTTCATTGCTGTAATTTTGTCTCCATGACACTGATGATTGGATCTTGAGGTTGTCCTTCACCTTTTGGCGCAACACCATGTCATTCTTCTTTAACAAGCATCATAATATCTGTAGTTTGAGAGAAAAGTGATGAAAAAAAAAATCTTGAAGACTTTACAGGGGCCAACAGATTCGCAAAACGGTTGTTTGTGCAATGTGGTAACAAGGTTATGACAACAGGTGGCCGCTGCTGTATTTCACACCGTTTCATCTGTCATGTAAGGATATAAGACGTTAAATGGCAAGTGCCCTCACTCAGCATGTGATGTTTAACCAGCTTCCATTATTAGAACAGTTTCACCCTCTGATTTATCTCTTCATTTTGAGCGTTGGTTGGGGGGGGCGGGGTTCTCGCCAATTTCATCCTGCAGGGGATCGAAAGTGGTGAATCTCGAGTCGTGATCTTGTCAGGTATTGTGAAAATCCACTTGGCCTGGCAATTCGTCAATATCCACATTCTGTGCACACATCCCTTCATCTCTCTCACTGGTACCATAAAAATCAATTTATTTGGCCAGCTAGGTTTTTTATTATCACAGTTTCTTGTGATTTCCATTAAACAAGCTGCAGAAAGTGGAAACTTTCTGCAATATTCTGTTCCAATACTTCCTGCTGCATGTGTCAAAATGGTTATAATTCATTTGTCAGAATGATTGTCATAGGTCCTAAATTGTTAATTTGCTCAATAATAATCCTCATTCTGTATGTGTATGTTGTGGAACGTTTATTCCACTGTTTTAAAAAAAAAAAAAATAGTGACGAAATGACTTGTACACACAGTGCCAAAAGAACTACTGACTATTGACATATCTTAAAATAATATATTAATGGCAAACATAACAAAATAGTAAAAACATCTTTGAATCATCAACTGAAATATTTTTGCCTCTGAATGAATTAATGAAAATATAATTTTGAGACGAGAAAAAGTTGAAACACCTTCCTCTGCTTGCCCAAGAAATACAGGCCACCCTCCCTTGAGCAAAAATTTTAATTCTTTGTCTTCGTTCTCGGACCCCCTTCCTCTCAGTAATTATTTCCGTACACTTTCTTCCACTTAAACCTTATCTTTTGGCAACTGGGGAGCTGCGAAACAAAAACATTGATATATTATTAGCGTATCAATTTATTATGGCAAACATGTTACACATGCAACAGACACAGAGCAACATCATCATTCATTTGGACTTGTGTGTATGGCAACCTGGCGAATGCAAGTCCAATATTTAACTTTTAACTCTGTTTTTGGTATTCCCCTACTCTTGAAAAAAATATTTGGAAGTGTACAGTGGGTTTTTGGAGCAGTTTTCTGCTGCAGGCAGAACATAAAGTTTAACTGTAAACAGCAAATTTTCAGCCGGAAAACTACAATGAGCTCAAAGATGCAAAAAAATCTTCATAGAACTGAGGGCAACTGGAGAGTCGGGTGAAATTCATTGTAGCTTTGTCACTGCGAATAGCTGCTTTCTCATAAGTCACTTGAGCTGATATCCATACAGATATACTGATAAAGGGAGATTTAAGGGCAGGTGTAAGCCCAGGGAACAGCTGTTGTGTCATTGTGGGTTGATGCACATCAACTCTCCAGAAAAGCAACTGTTTTTGTCGTATTCACTCCCTAAACTGGCACATTACTGTGCATTGACTAGTCTAATTGTTCTGTCAGAAAGTGTCATGTCTCAACTGTGGGAGTCGGTGTGTGTTGCACTTTAGAGAAACATTTACTTTCATTCGATTATGTTGTGTTCAAAAGAATAATTCAATGCTAAGCAGAAGTTAGAGTAATTACACTTTTCTTTGGACACTTTTATGGTTTATTTGATTTAACTGGCACAAAGTAACAACAGCAACAGACAATATTAGTAAAAGAATAGCGAAACTGGGTTAACATATGCCTTAAAGGCTCTTTCTTTTATGATAATTGCCACTGAGAAGCATGAAATCATGTTTACAGCAGCGCAGCTCATTAAGGGCTGCACAGAGTTACCCATCAACTGAGTCCAGCGTCAGTGTCTTGTTTCTCAAATATAATGGTCACCTTGCAATTAGGCTTTGGTGACACGAAAGAGAGGCCCACTGTCTCACTGTCTCCGTCAATGCTTATTCTTAGCTGAGGACAATTACTGAAATACTGACTCATTAGTTTCCTTCACATTATTTTCCGCAAAGAGTAATATATCTCCCGTGTAACCACATCCTGTCTGGGATGTTTTCAATTACTCACTGTGTCCCATTCTGTGCTTTACCATCTCAGCGAAAAATCTCCTCCTCCCTTTCACTGTCCATAGACAGCCTACAGTAGCTGGCTGCCTGTACCTTATGCCTTTTAGACCATTTTCTCAATCTGCAGGTTATTGTCAAAGTAAAATGTTTGTTATTTATGTTGGCTGATGTAAGTGTCCTTTCTGAACCGTGTCAATAAAACGGATAAATAGCACGCCCTGCCTGGCCAGTCATACCATACTATATTACAAATTCCATCCATCCATTTTGTGTTCATTCAATTATGTTGAATATTTGAAGATCACTGGCTTTCCGTGGGGGAGAAGGCTATATTTGTGTGTTTTCTGTTGACAACATTTTCCATTTCCGTAACCTTGGTTATTTTCCTTCTCCTTCAGTCATGCGTTTTCACAGGATTGGCAGTCTCATTATCTGCCCAACAGCAAAGACCCTTGTATTTTTGACTAAATGTATGTATTTGTGATTGTGGCACTGCGGGGTGCGCTGATATCTGCCACTCTCAGCAGTGCTTGGGGGCTTTTGTGCGGCGCTTCGGAAAGGTGTTGTGTCCCCAAGACGCTACACCTTACCAAGCACGACGGATTCCCAGCCAGCCTGCCTCCTGATAAGCCTCTGTGAAATCCCAGAGAAGGGGGATTCGATTAAAATAATCAACAAGGAGGAGCAAATATCTCCATATTTCTGGTGTGGTTCTAGACATTGTGATAGAGGGCCATTCAACGACAAAAAATGTGTCATGTTGAGCTAAAGGAGTTTGTGTGGTATATCGCACTTGGTTTGTATAATAGCGTTTGTGTCTGCACCACTGCTAAAACACTGCCCATTTTACCTTTGGAACTGTGTGTTGGTGCATGCGCCTGTGTGAGCGTAACACAGATGCTGATAACTTGTTGGAGGAGCACACTGCCAACACATCTCGTTATCACCTTCAGCGTCGACTTTGACAGCTTCCAATACCCATGATGATTCCAAAATTTGTCCAGACGTTTGAGGAGACTTTTGACATTTTCCTTTGTATGAAAAGCCAATCGCATTAAAGTGCTCTGGTTTGCTTCAAGAGTAGCTGAAGACCACTGTGAAATTCATGACTTAAACGTGGAAAAACAAGACAAATCAATAACTTACATTAGCATTTCCCACAAAGTGTTGCGACTGAAGGGAAAGGGTTCCTACAATAGATTAACATCACCGGCAACATTCAAATTATTGTTGAAATGTATCACGCCACGGGGAAGGAAGAGTTACATTAAAAAGGCGCTACATAATGACTGGAGCTGCCATAAGTCCTGAAATATATTCTATTCAGGTGTAAATTAGTGTGAAATATCTCTGTGTTATTACATGCACTGCTGATTCTATCAATGGAAAGTGAAAGACAGGTAGGGCAGTGTGAGTTGCTGTGAGTAAAGACAAAGCAGGTGATTTGACAGTGCATATATATATATATATATATATATATATATATATATATATTAGGAGTGGGCACGTTAACGCGTTAACTATTTAATTACTTAACGCCGACAATTTTTTTATTGCGCGTTAACGCAGTTTTTATTATTTCTTTATTATTGTAAAAGTTTATTGCTCACAGGCTTTGTAACTACTGTAAAGTTTAATTTTCTTATCACCGGAGTACTTCCAGTACTGAGAACCTCAACAATGAGGCAGGTATGAGATTTCCTCAAGACGCACCATCACAAGAAAAATACACGAGTTGTATGAAAAGGAGAGGACTGCAAAAGCGACCACGCTACAACATGCACGCGCTGTTGCTCTCAGCGTTGACTGGAATGAAAACAGAGGAGAGACATTATGCTGAGACATGCACGGGACACTTTATTGAAGTTGCACAGCAGTGGAATGTGTCAAACAAAAGTCACCGCAGTTAGCGCAGATAGTACGAATAGATACAAAATCCGATCGCTGCTGCGAGCTTTCTGCCTTCTGATCATGTCACCTTCTTTGCGCACGGACTCCAGCGTTCTGTCACAGTGTCTCTGCTTTACAGCGCGTTGGACAGTGTCCCTCAGTGTCTCTGCTTTACAGCGACAACAGATGAACGTGGACATAACAAGGAGTCGTTTAGCAACACGTTCCAACCAGATGGAATTAAACTCTGGATGATAAATACATTGTTTAAGTTGAGATGGACACTATATATTTTATTTAATTGCTACTTTATGAACAAAATGCTGGTAAGTTTTTGCAGAACAAATGTTAAGGCACTTTTGTTCATATGGCAGAACATTTAAAAAAAAATTGCACTATATACACTACTTTTGAATTCATTATTTAATTTTGTGATTACTCGCGATTAATCGGGGAAATTATGCGATTAAAAATTGTAATCGTTGCCCAGCTCTAATATATATATATATATATATACACACACACACACACACACACACACACACACACACTCACTCATGGAGTGAGATGGTAAAAAAAACACACTTTGCAGCCCACAGTATCTCTTACTTTATTGCATTTTCCAAATTACACTTGGAGGTCCGAAGCAATGTTTGGTAAGGTGTTTCTATGTGAAGGTAATTATGGTGCAAATGTGAGAACGCATAGATTTGATGTGAGAATATGATGTGAGCACTTGTAGAATAGGATTTGAGAGCTTGTTGAAAAAAAATCTGTACTCGTATTTTTTTTGTTTCACTTCAGTCACTTTTCCAGTACAACCACAACTCGGTGATTACAACCTCTTGAATCTGTCGCTGCAATGTGCTCTCTCGCATCACACAGCAGCCAGTCTGCGCCCTCGACTTTTGCAACACTTCTTGCAATACATTTGGTGCAAAACTAATTTGTACCTGTGAAAGTAGGTTGAATCTCATTTCTTTATCTTACCCCTACCCCTTACCCCTTCCCCTTGTTTTTGCGCATTCACGTGGGATCTAGTGGTGTCCCATTACCTTTGTCGAACAAGGCGTAGGGGTAAGATCAAGGGGTGTATACCCCTTGAAAGCAAGTGAGGACGCGAGCTGACTTGTAAACACACAAGCAACAATGGCTGCCGCATCAACCAGAGAGACCCATAAATGTAAGTATTTTCAGCTTAAATAATTGATTTAAAAGATACGACAGTCTTGTTTTGTGGTCTATGCAGTCCTGTACATATATACTTGTAACCATGTTCTTAATTGACACTATAAAAAAATCCCTAGCATGCGCTAACACTAACGTTAATTTGAATGTTGATCGCATTTCTCTGCCTTGAATGGACTGTATACACATCGCATAGACTGTATATATTAATATTAACGGTCTATGATACATCGCTACGTGCTTTACATATACCGGCCTGTATCACACAGGGACCAGGAGGACACAGCAGCTGGTCCACCTTGGGGCTGAAAACGAGCAGAAGCTTCTTAAATCATGTGTTCATTATTGCATTGGTACTGTATTGTTATAATCATTTGTAATTCCTGTTCATGCACTTGTATATTGTTGTTTGTTATGATAGGGACACTGATGATTTGTTGGGGTGTGACATGTAAGTTATGGATCTAATAGTTGATAATGGTTCTGTATTATAATATATTTAATGTAATGTTTTTGCCTGTTATGTTTAATTTATCAGGCAATAAAGACAGAATGTTGTTAACAAAATGTTTTTCTGAACATCAGTGACATTCAAAACGGTGATAACTGAAACAGATATACAACACACCGTGTGTGTGTGTGTGTGTGTGTGTACACATGTGTATTTCAAACAGACCTAATTATTACACAGATAACATCTGCCTCTGCACCACCAAAGTGAACATAAAATAACTATAAAATATGCATATGACACTGTTGTCAAAACCCACACAATCAACAGAGACGCCATCTTGGAAGTTACCCCTTACCCCTACCCCTTGGCCCTAGAAACCAAGGGGCAAGGGGTAGGGGTGAAAACAAACCCCTATAAAACAGGACACCACTTGGTGAAATCACCATACAGTATTGATCACAAACTTCCAAGATGGCGTCTCTGTTGATTGTGTGGGTTTTGACAACAGTGTCATATGCATTTATATATGTTTTAGTTATGTTATGTTCCCTTTGGTGGTGTAGAGGCAGATGTTATCTGTGTAATACTTAGGTCTGTTTGCAATACATATGTGTGTACACACACACACACACGGTGTGTTGTATATCTGTTTCAGTTATCACTGTTTTGAATGTCACTGATGTTCAGAAAAACATTTTAACAAAATTCTGTCTTTATTGCCTGATAAATTAAACATAACAGGCAAAAACATTACATTACATTAAATATATTATATTACAGAACCATTATCAACTATTAGAACCATAATTTACATGTCACACACATAAAAAGGCATTCAAATGTGTAAAACAAACAAAAAAAGACACAAGATCACAAACAAACAAACTACAGCTGTTCTGATATTCAGACCAGTCTGATGCCTGTTGGCCAGTGACCCCCCCTCATCATCAGTGTCCCTATCATAACCAACAACAATATACAAGTGCATGGACAGTAATTGATTACAAATGATTACAATAATACAGTACCAATGCAATAATGAACGGGTACAACATGAATACATGATTTAAGAAACTTCTGCTCGTTTTCAGTCCAAAAGTGGACCAGCTGCTGTGTCCTCCTGGTCCCTGTGTGATACAGGACGGTATATGTAAAGCACGTAGCGATGTATCATAGACCGTTATTAATATATACAGTCTATGCAATGTATACAGTCCATTCAAGGCAGAGAAATGCGGGACTGTTATTCAAATCAACGTTAGCGTTAGCTAGCGATTTTTTTAAAGTTTCAATTAAGAACAAGAAGAATTAAGAACAAAACAAGACTGTTGTAACTTTTAAATCAATTATTTAAGCCGAAAACACTTACATTTGTGTGTCTCTCTTGTTGATGCGGCAGCCATTGTTGCTTGTCTGTTTACAAGTAAGGACGCATCCTCACTTGCTTCCAAGGGGTATACACCCCTTGATCTCAGCCCTATCCCTCGGTCACAAAAGGATTGGGACACCACTAGGTCCCACGTGAACATGCAAAAACGAGGGGAAGGGGTAAGATAGAGAAATGAGATTCAGCTTAAGTGGTAGGGGTAAGATGGAGAAATGGGATTCAGCCGTGGTCTGTGGAGCTCTGAGCCAACAGAACGGCCGGGGACAGCAGGGTTTCCATCGCCAGATGAGGGACAACACTGTCCGGCTTATTTATGTAGCATGAAAGCTAGCGTTAGCTAACTAGCAGCCGTGGACGGTCCGTCCATGGCTGCAGGACCTGGAGCTCACCGCCAGTGTTTCAGTTGGACTGTTAAAAGTGTTGAGATAATTAAAAAGGTATTTACAGTATTTAGAAGAAGACTGGCTGCCCAGTCCCATCTACGCGCTCTCACATTTGCAACATTTTTACCTTCATATTTCTATGTCATACAAAATAGCTCTGAAAGGAATGTTTAGATTTTTTTGCGATGTAAAGCTTCTAGGATTTTCAAATTCCTTTAGTTAAATACTGAACACAGTGAGCTGAGATTGCCTCCAGATGGCTTTTGCAGACATTCACCAGTTAGTGAAATACCAATGTTTATTCGCAGCCACATGCACTAACATCTAAGCACGGCCGGTAATCATCTCTCAATGCAAATCAAACCAGTTATTAGGCTAACTGAAATAAAACCAAGCCTATCTATAAGTATGGTGAAGGGTATGTAATGATGCAGGGCTATTTTAATTCCAAAAGCCAAGGGATCGTGGATCAGGATGCATCCTGATCCACGAAATACCTGTCCTTTAAAAATAAAAAGCTGCCTGCCTCTATGGGAATTTAACATAGAAGTGTATATACTTATGCCCCCCTGTATTTAAATTTATTTACAATATTCATTCATAAAGAAAATTGCTGTCCTTGTTGGATTTTTCCTATTTTTTTTAATTAAGGCGTTGAGATCAATTTTCAAAAGGTGATTTTTTTTTTATTCTTCTTTTAAGTCAACTTTAGCATGGGTTCATAAACTTATGAGCACCACTGTATGAGTTTACCTAATTTTACTTCTCCATCCGTCATTTGCCTATGGTTCAAATATAGAAAAGGCTTCGCTGCAGTTCTACTTTCACCCACAGCAACAAGGTGCAAACGTATTATCACTTTCCCTCTTTCTGCTTACATCTGTCAAAAAGGGAATTGTAATGTTCTTCCAATTGTTTTATATTCAGAAAATTAAGATCACACCTGAAAGAAAACCTGAGAGATAAAAATAATGAATTGCAAAGTTGGTAGTTCTTTTGTTTTTTTAACAAGTGAATTGTTAAGTCTTCCTTCAGTTTTCTTTCACACTATATAACTTGCACTTTACTTCAACTTCTTCTTCTTGTTGTAACAGCTGGTATTGTCGGGTGTCATTATGTCATGTCATAAAAGTTTGCCGCTTCCATACGTCCCTGTTTTTCTTTTATTCTTGTTTGACATCCTAATTAAAAGCAGTGTGTTTAGTTAATGTGGCGGTCAGACTGTGCACCAACATTTGATTTGTGGATATGAGTTGATGAGCGGGTTGCACTTAGAAAGGTTGAGGTTCTCTTAAAAACAGGACTTAGGACCCAGAACTAGGGCTGGTACACTGTAACAAATTTAACATAAAATTTACAGTAACTTACTGGCAACAATTGGCCAGCAAGTTACTGTAAATTCTTTTGACAGTAAAGGTACCATACTTCCATTTACAGTATTTTATGTATTCATTGTAAAATACAAAACAAACATAAGATAAAAAAGTAAAATACAGTAGTTTACTATTTACAGTACTATATTGGGTATATTGTGATTTTTTACAGTAATGCTTTGACTACTGTGATTTTAAATGTAATAGACTACTGTGATTTTGTCATGTTGACAAGGTTGTGATGTAAACTTTACAACGTATATAGTAATGTTAATGTGAAATCTAAAGTAAATAACTGTAGATTTCACAGCCATTATTTACAATGTATTCAAAAATTATTGAAAAATGGCGATGCCGGTACCAATACCGTAACTTCGATACCGGTTCTTAACACTGACACTGATAAGATATTGAAATTGGGTTTGACGAGGCATTTGTTGATACTCCACACTTTAGACTAGGCCTGGGAAAAATAGGAATCACGATTTTTTTTAGCTTAGAATAGGATAGAATTCTCTGCCATGATTTTTTCGTATGAAGTGTAATGTTTATTGCACACATGAACCATGACAACATAAAACAAATTGGCAGTACCAAACAGATATTTTTTTTTTTTTGCATCTATAGTACATTGCGCATCAACACAAGCCTGTAAACAATGGAGAAGGGAGAGCATTTTATAAAGTCTGTTTAAACTCAAAGAAAGTAGTAGCGTTTGTGATGCAGTTGGCTCATAAAATTAAATGAATCTTTCAAAAAAAATTAATTAAATAAAAAAAAATACATATTTTTTTAATATTAAATTGTGAACAGGGAGAATCAAGATTGCAATTTTATAAATATTCATCGTGCAGACCTACATTAGAGGCAATTCAGTCAGTGCCTAAAAAGTATTGAATTCGGTACTCAGCCATAACCACAATTTTTCAATACAATTTTATTTATAGTTTCAAATCATAACAAGAGTTATTTTCAAGATCAATTTCTTCAAGATAAAGTACGTCTAGATATCAAACAAAATAGCGGAGGAATCCCTTATTACTCCTCATTTTGTTTGAAAGCAACAAGTGTTTGCCAACCGAAACAATTTATTTGCCAGCCTGTGTCACCATTCTCAAAAAAAGCTCCATTTTCTCCATCTACATTATAACACAAGACTGGCATGTTCACATTTACCCTCTCTACTAAGTTTTCTTTGCCAGAGTGAATGGAAGACCAGATTGGTTGACGTGGCCCACTGAGTCACAACAGTGAGGTACAATCAACCCTATCTGACATATGACCTCAGATTCCTGTAAGTCCGTAGCGGAGGCTTTGGAGGGTTTTCTCTGGTCAAATCATTACCGGTCCAATCAGAGAACAGAGGGAGTGGCTGAGAACAATGACGTTGAGTTCGCTCCGTTAGTGGTAAAGGAGTTAGCTCAGGCGAATGCTCGCAATATTAAGATGACGTCATGATCAAACGCTAGCGATTGGTTATGGCAGATCCAGAGTGGCTCTGAGCAGATCCAATAGATTTAAACTTCAACTGTGTACCCGCCTTCAAGGAAGTTAACACTTGTCAACAGAGAGTGGCCAGACTCTGTACAAATGAAATGTCTAAGAGTCTGGTAGAACCAGGCTAACAGTATGCCAGGGAAGCCAAACATACGGGGGCTAGAACCGGCCCGCCAAAGGGTCCAATCAGGCCCACTGGATGACTTTGCAAAGAATGACAATTGCAGAGAAGTAATTAATTCTAACTGTAAATTTACCACTTAAATCTCAGAATATTAGAGTTCTTTTTCTACAAATTTAATTTTTTTCTCTGAATAAGATATATTTTTTTCCTATGTTGGCCTTAGAACACATCGTAGCAGAAGCAACTTTTTGCCAACATCAAGCTGACAAGAATCTCTTTGGCAGATAAAGTTTCTGATCTTTCTGGAGTGGTTTACTGGTCTGGCACACTTGAGATCAAATTAGGGGTATGAGGCCCATGAACTTAAATGAATTTGACACCCCTAGGTTTATGCCAAAGGTAAGATGGAGAGAGACAGAGAAGCAGAGGGAAGAAAGCTGGATGACAACGGAGGGATGGATCTTTTCTCGGACAGATGTTTTCACAGAAGCGCTGTGCAGATGATGAGACTTCTGCACAGCGCTCTAGGCAACTTTCAGTGATCGCCTCAGACACAAAGAGGTCAACTGCAGCCTGAAGCGGTGCGCTTTTACTTTTACTTTCACAATACGCATGAATGTTGTTGATAGTCCTTCTCCTTTAGCTAAAGTTGTACATGTAAAAAGGATAAATTGAAGAAGAAAAAAACAACAACACACAAACACACACCCCCAGAAGTTACTGCATCAGTTGCCCTGCTTTTTTTTCTCTAGCTGCTGTGATCTATGCGGGACAATATTTCAGACACCACAGAATATGACTGCCATAAATAAACCAGTATTAATCATCCCAACTCCCATTTGAGGCCCTTCTCACATTTATCAGCCTTTTAATATTAACATAGATTAAGGGCATGTCTCACACCTTCAGTCACTGTAGGTAATCTTGCTCTAGATAAGGGCTCTGCAAAAAGACCGAATCAATGCCAATACAATCCTATGAGAGAGATACATTTATAGGGGTGTATGAGCAGCCTAAATCAAAGCTTCTAAAGGATGTGGGGTGAATTAAACAGTAATAAAAGTCTTTACAGCTTCAGTTCTGTATTTTACATAAATGCCTACTGTACTTAGTGAACTTGAGACAACGAGTAAAAAGGATTTTGGACATTCTTGAACATTGTACTATAAATATGGAAGATCTTATGCATTAAGAAGAATATGTTCATCTTTAGGGCCTATTTTATAAATACCTCCTCCACACACATTAATACCTGTTCAGTAGTATTTACTGTGAATTTTGTTTAGCAGCATAAAAAGTTTCTGTGCCATCATCATAACGTCAACTTTTCTTATTTTTGGGCTTGTGACCACGACATTTTATGATAATTCAATTAATATATATATATATATATATATATATATATATATATATATATATATATATATATATATATATATATATATATATATATATATATATATATATATATATATATATAGAGAAAGCAGAAACCAAAGTGAGAACAACGAAGATGAAGAACCGTCATGGAGGGACAAGCCGCTGCACGGCGTGTACCACAGACAAATAGAACAAGTGGCTGATATCAAGAAATCCTACCAGTGGCTGGAAAAGGCTGGACTGAAGGACAGCACAGAGGCATTAATCATGGCAGCACAAGAACAGGCACTCAGTACAAGATCAATAGAGGCTGGGGTCTACCACACCAGGCAGGACCCCAGGTGCAGACTGTGCAAGGATGCCCCAGAGACAGTACAGCACATGGCAGGGTGTAAGATGAAGGCAGGAAGAGCGTACATGGAACGCCATAACCAGGTAGCTGTCATAGTGTACAGGAACATCTGCCACGAGTATGGGCTGGAAGTCCCAAGGTCAAAATGGAAGACACCTCCTAAGGTAGTCAAGAATGACCAAGCTAAGATCCTGTGGGACTTCAAGATCCAGACTGACAAACTGGTGATGGCTAACCAACCAGACATCGTGTTGATCGACAAACAGCAGAAGAAGGCAGTAGTGATAGATGTGGCGATCCCAAGCAACAGCAACATCAAGAAGAAGGAACACGAGAAGCTTGAGAAATACAAAGGGCTGAAAGAGGAGCTAGAAAAGATGTGGAAAGTAAGAGCAACAGTGGTGCCGGTGGTAATCGGAGCACTGGGGGCTGTGACCCCCAAACTGGGAGAGTGGCTCCAGCAGATTCCAGGTAAAACATCAGAGGTCTCTGTCCAGAAGAGTGCAGTCCTAGGAACAGCTAAGATACTCGCAGAACCCTCAAACTCCCAGGTCTCTGGTAGAGGACCCGAGCTTGAGGATGACACATAGAGGGGATTTTTTTTTATTTATTTAATATATATATATATATATATATATATATATGCCTGTGAAAAAATGGGTGGAGTTAATTTATTTAACAGCCAATACAAGATCCACATACTGTAAAATTTCCCCATGGGTCTTTAAAAACCCCAAATTCCTAGAGAAAGTACAGAGGATATGACCTCAGTGGTAGTTACAGCCATGTTTATTATTAACCACTAATCCTAATTATGCTCTAGTCAAAAATAAACATGTTTTATCCTATTTATAAGCTCCTTGATTGTATTTACTGTGCTGTTTTTTTTTTCTTTTTCAACTTTCTAACATGGAATCATGTTTTCTGATTAAAAAGTATCACTTTTTTCTGATTCTATTTCTCTATCCAATACACCGTTTCGTCCCCCTTCTTTTCCAGACTGGAACAAGTTGTCCAATCACACACCAATTCCAGTCACTGCTCCAGGCCAGTATACCTCTCAAAAAGCGCCAGGCGTTTAGCATTGGCTTCTGATATAGCTAAAGTGGCTCCATTTTAGATGACGTCTACATGATAATAAGCAGTGTGAGGATGTGTTTATGTGTGAATGTCTGTGACTGCCATTGTGCATCTGACAATAGTCCTTGATTAAGGTGATTCAGCCAAGTTTGAACTGGGAAAAAAGGATGAAAATGTAGCACATGCAGGCACACATGTGCACTCCCATAATGTGCCTGCTGCTCACTTACACTTTGTAAGACACAGCACACATCTTTGGATAGTGTGTAAAATGCAATCATTATGTTACTACTATTGCTGATAAAAAATAATAATGACAATGATAATAATGTATTACTGTATAGTTTTGTTGACCAAAGAACCGAGTCTACAGCCATGTGGCTCTGTATGGCTGTACGTGGAACAGCTTTGCTTTTAGCTATATGCTTACAATAGCATGCTAACATGCTCGCAATGACAATACTGAGGTTTGGCAGAAATAATGTTTAGCCTGTTCACCATGTTATTTTAGCATGTTAGCATAAACTCAAAGTACAGCTGAGGGGACGGTCACCAGTTTAGCAAGTACTTAGTCATTAACCATTTTAGCCTGATGATGGTGCCTGAGGAAACCGTAAGGCATCACAATAATTATTACAATCCATCCTCAGGGGAACATGAATGCATGTACTACATTTCACGGCATCCAATGTTGAAACATTTATGTCAAATCCAAATGTGAACCTCTTGGTGACGCTAGAGGTAAAGTCAGTGGATAAACAACATTTCTGACTCCTCTGTTTTTAAATCAAGTTATTGGCGTTCATCCTCTGGGGACAATAAATAATTGAGATTTCTCAATCCTGACAAAAGGGGTGGAGTGACCGTCATTGCAATAACTAGAGCTATCAACATAGCTAGATAGATAGTCTTTATTTTCCCATAGGAAATAATAATAATAATAATAATAATAATAAATATATATATATATATATATATATATATATATATACACAAAACATGTAACGCACATACAAGACATCACATTAAGACACCCACATAGACACATCAAATTAAATATAGATAAAGATGTTCAATGTTTACAGTGGTACTGTAATTCATGCTATGTAAAGCAATTTACAATTTCAAAACTCATACAAAGTTTTGTGCCTTTCACCCCATGAACACTTAAACGCTACATGAATAATTGGATGTATTGCTTCTCAGTTGGATTAAACAGAATTTGCAGTGTTCACAAAAAGAAAATGACTCATCAGCTGATAAATGTTATGACAGGAGAGGCTATTCATTTTCCAAATCCACCAATGCACTCTCCCTCATCTATGTTTTGCTTTTAACACCTGCTTTATTCGTTGAAAACATTTTTTTTTTAGCTTTTTTTTTTTTTTTTAAATCACACTCACTCAACACGCATTTATTTTTGTTTTCAGCTTGACAAGGTGGCTTTTAAACGGCAAATATTGACCAAAAAACAAAAACACAGATAAAAGCCAATTTCCCTTACGTTTTAATTATTTCCCCCTCCTCTCGGCTTTTGTGTAGCTGTTTCTCTCAGACATGCACACACTGCAAAAATGGTTTTCTGATGTAAATGAGATGAAAAAGCTATTACCTTGAATTATAAGAATGGGCTTGTTTTGCTTATCTCTGCTTTTGCTGAGAACTTTTGTCTGAGGTGAAGACGTGTTAAAGCAAAATGACCTTCTACTCTAATGCTTCTACAAGATTATGGATACAAATATAAATAAAAGAGGAAAAATACATGTTGGCAGAAACCATAATCATCACAATAATTTGAGTCACTTTGTAATTACAATATATTTCTGAAGTAAACTGTCTCATCAATCAATGTGAAAGGTGACACATTCAATCCAAAAGGTACATTCAATCCAAAAAAAGATTGTGAAAGCTAAGAACGTACTCCATATGAATCAACAGCAGCAGTCCAATTGTTTGGGGCTTCTGTAGTGAGGTTTGTGTCACACCTCTGCTCCCTTCAGGCACTACACTTCCCTTACAGTGGCCTTTGCACAACATGCGCTCTGTGCCTCCCTCCGGCTAATGGGGAATTCTCCTAAAGGTCACATTAGGATGGCAAGCCAAACAGAGAGGAGGGGATAATCCCTCTACAGCAATTCAAACTTCCTCTCTTGACAAATAAAGCCACGCCAAAGCCATGCAATCTCACGAGGTACACGTACACAACCTCACACCATAGTTATCAAACTCTTTTCGCTTCGGGAAACGACAACCAACTTCAAGCTAACAAGCAACAAGCTAAGAAAAATGGCAATTTTTGAATCATTTGAAAACATTTGAATGGTGGAACAAGGCAGACCTACTTGGGACCAATTGGTGGAGATTACTATGGACGAAGTACACACGGCGATAATCATAATAGCTAAAATGACTGTGCTGTGTGAACAGCTAACTTCATTTATTATTGTATATGGCATTTTCTTTTGCCGAATGCAAATGTTCCACCAAAATAAGTTCCTCCCCGAGACCATTTTGCAGAAATATCGTTCCTGCGTCCGGAGCTTAGCGCCACCCAAGAGGATTGTGACTGGTTTAAAGAAATGCAAAATAACCCAGAGCATTTTTTTTTCCTTTACACCAAAACGTACAGTATGTGTGGTGTAGCCAGACCTTACTCCACACATTGTGGAGATAGGTCTGGCAATGCGAGACTAGACAGAAGTGAGTGTTTTGGCTCACCCTCACCGCTCTCACTGTCGTTTTCAGTCGCAGCATGCAGCTGTTTGACAAAAAAAGCTCTAAAAACAAACTTACCACAGACAAACAGCTACAGACAAAGTTAGCGACTAACTGATGAACACAAAGGGGAAGGGGCAGAAGTTGGCAGAGACCAAAAACAGAGCTAAAAAAAAGTGAATGTTTGATGTTCGAAAAGCTGCGCACATATTGAATCATTTATCCATTTTCTCCATGCAACACTTTCAATTTCTTAATGTTTATATTTCATGATAAGCCAGCCCAACTTCTACAGTATAAGTCAATAACAAATGCAGGAGGGTGGGGCTAGAAGATCGAGGCCACACCCACTCAAATATTAGCCAGGGCATTAGCGAATGTTAGCGCATTCGGCTGTTAACGAAAAAGGATGGTGGTTCAAGCCCACCCAGGGATGGGAGAAACCTCATTATCGACCAGTTGTATGTTACCCTTAGAACAGACTCCCTCTGTCTCTGTTGGCCAGAATTATGTTCACATGTTCACTATCAATTGTGTAGAAACATAGAATAGCCTTTAAAAAATATTTTCAGTTTCAGACTCCATACATATGTGGCCCTGCATGCAGAAAAGAAAAAAAAAATAGTATTAGTCGATATCCTGCACATATATATTCTTATAAGAACTTTTGGTACCAAAACGTCTACAATTGCACACACACAGACGGAAAATATAACCCAAAGTGATAATGAAATAACCTCAGAATACCCAACTTTAACTAACTGCAGTTACTGTTGGGAGTCTTCCCAGGAAATGTAAGATATGCACTGTGTTAAATGAGACTTGGAACACAAAGACCTTTCTGTTGGCGAAAAATAGAGCACCCTTGAGACAAAGGTCCTTGATGCATAGAGACGCACTGATAGGCTCCGGGTCCCAAAGGCTCACTTTTAAGTCCTCATTCTCGTAGTAGTTATGGCTCCATGCCTGAAGTTACTAGGAAATGTCATAAGAGACCTATTAGGTTATGATAATGTCTGCCACTACACAGTATGTCACTTACCTCTATTCCTACACTGGGTGCTAATGAGACGACTTGGGAGTGAAGCCCTTCTTGATCTTCAGGTGAGAAAATCACACAGTTGCAACATCTGCCACAGGTGTTAATTCGATGCACGTAGGTTGTGCATCAAACAAAGCAATTTAAAAAGTTTAACAGCTACACGATTGTTAAAATTAGCTTACCTATTTTCACATAACACTTGAAATTGCAGACACCTGTCATTGGTTTGAAGATGATTCATTTTCAGCCTGGGAAGGCATAACACATACTGTAGATGCTAGCAATATTCTCCACCAACCAAAAACAAAGATTAAACCCAAGGTGTAATTTCTCACTGTCATTCTGGTGTATTTTTTCATTTTCGCTGAGAGGCCGTGGACAGTAAAAAGTGTGGTAAGTTCACAGACGTGGCGCTCATAATTGTTGGCAAGAGAGGCAGAGTGATTTTTGTTGCCACTAAACCCTCCTGTGAGATTCACAGCTTGGGCCTTGGGACCACCGCCAAACTAGTTTAAGGTCACCTTGCTGAACAAGCTGGCAGGAAGCAGAAAGCTCCTGTACAGCTGCTCATCCAACATGCTTCTCTCACCGACATTCAGCTTGAAAGGATCGGGGGGGTTGCTGGCAATCATCTGTCTTGCGACGCTACCTGCTCGTCGGCTGGATCAACCACACTCCCACGCCTTCACTGAAAGCCGTTCCGTTTTTCACCTTCCCAGAGTGCAGCTGGGGCCTACTCGCTCTGCCCCTTCTCTGAACCTTTCAAACCATTTCCCATCACCGTTAGGTCAAGCCTGTGCTGCACCTAACAAGGTCCTGCTGACCTCAAGCTCGTGTCCTCTTCAGTCCTGGCCTTGGAAGCCCATCATCGCTGCAGGGTTTGCAAGTTTAATTAACCCCAAACCAGGATCAGGCCAGTTTCGACAGCTTTCTAGCATCTGGGCTGCCAGTGAGTGGTGGAGCAATAACGCAACATCCGTAGCCATACACCCGTCTATCTTAACTCGGCAGCATTAAGAAGACAAAGTAAGGGTAAGAGCTTATTACTAGATGTCCCTTTATGTTAGCAAATTCAAACACAGGCCTCTTGTCATGATTTTGTAGCTGTTCTCGTCTAATAAAAGAAGGAGAGGTACAGAAGACATTATTAAACTGTTTTTACAAGTTGGGTAGCACTTACAAAGATGAGTAAACTAACATTTGTTTAACATTTCTTGGAGGGCCCCCTTTATTAGCATAAATCGTTCAATTAATTATTTTCAAGAATTGCTGCTCTGAATCTGAATCTATGTGTGCCGTGATTAGAGCTGCCCGCCTGTTTGACTTTGAGAATAGGTGGGCTGGACAGACACACCGACCAAAGCCATCTTTAATTCCTTATAAATACCTCCAAACTTTTAAAACACAGCATTTGATTTAAATGACTGGTTTCAAAACCTCATCAAATAGTCCGGACTCTCTTGAGCAAACCAGCTGCAGTCTCAAAGTTCAACAGTCAAATGAGCAAATAAGCAAGTGCTATTTTTATTTATTTTTTCTCACTTCCTTCCCAACATTTATCAAACGGGCCGTCATTTGCATGCATGAGGGTTGAGAGAAAAACCTATTGGAGGAAAATACAACCCCGATCTCTCTTCGCAGATATGGGTCAGCTATATTTCAGACATCAATAAGATTTCAGGACGTGCAAGGGCAAGCCTTCTAGGAGGGGGAGGAATTTGATAGTGGGATTGTAGACGTATCGCACGTTTGCAGCCCAGATACTGTATTCACCTCACAGCTGAGGATGGGAGCGAAGCTAATCACCAGCAGACATACCCAATTCAAAGCTGACTTTGGAGGGAAAATCTAATTAACATAATAACGAATGAAATGGAGCAAGAAGAGAAAAAGGATTGTTTTCACCTGCTGGTTGGAGAAGCGGGGTGATCGGTGTCAAGACGAAGGAGAGAGAATTATCCTTGTAGTCAAACTGTGGAAGGTCAAAGGTCATCCGGTTCTACACCGGATACAAAACTGAGAAGTGGATGTTTTTATTTCCCTAATAAATGTTGAATAATGTCTTGAAATATTTGATAGGTAGAGTATGTACAATTATGTTTCAGACATTACGTTATTATGAATGTCAATCACCCATTTACCAGGGGTGGAAAGCAAGTACACTTACACAACCACTAAACCTAGGTACAGTTCTAAGGTACTTGTACTTAAGTATTTCCATTTTATGCTACTATATACTTTTACTTCACTACAAAGAGAAATATTGTTTTTAATCCACAACATTTATTTAATAGCTTTAGTTACTTTGCAGATTCTGATTACTAATCTAACATATTTTCATCAAATGAATGTATTATTATAGATAAATATACAACTTTATTGACCACCTCGGTGAAATATCCAAACCACACATGCTAAGGATGCTAATACTTTGGTACTTTTACTTCAGTAAACATTTGAATGCATGACTGTATTGCCATTTACTTGTAACCCAGTATTTCTACACTGTGGTGCAGTCATTTTTAAAAGATCTGAATAGTTCTTCCAATACTGCCCATTACAAAACTAAACCGATGGAAACGGAAGATGACTTTGGTGGCTTTCATTTTAGCCCCCCCCCCATATCCCAAACTCAGCTGACAGGTAGAATCTCATCTGCAAGAGCTTTGCGAAAAGTGAAATGGAAAGGGGGTAAAAAAGCGAAATTCAACAGCCAAGTCAGCACTGCTCTGTGAGTACCTGGGCAGTGTGTGGCACCTTTTGGAGTTCTTGTCACTGCTGTCACGCATCACTGTCTCATGAAATTGGAAACACAGAGAAATACAAATCTTGACATTGCTGGATATCTGTATGACATTGGGCACGTTAAACTAACTGTCGCAGTCTGCATATGCAAGCACTTACTGCTGTGCATACCAAACAATGGCTTTTTTGTGGAAGTAGTACAACTGAGACAAAGAAGCAGCTCTGAATGTAAGTTTTTGTCCTTCTTACAATATTATCTAATAATCCAAATCTGCATCTACTCCTTCTCATCTGTGATAGTCGAGAGCCAGCCTGGCCTATGCATTAATTATAGCCTCTTTGCCAGGTCACCGCCAGGGCCAGAGGACATGGGGAATTATTCATTTTGTCAGAGGAGCCGTCGGACCCCGGTGGATAAGAAGACATGTTGATGAGGGCACGGGGCACACAATTCTCCTCCCAAAACACTCATAAAGCCTCTGGCTCCCTCCTTCGTTGCCCTCCTTTGCCCTCCTTCCCCTCAAACTCACTCTCCTACTTCCCTCACTCCTGGATGTCAAGGGGGTGTGAGAAAGAGAGTGTGCCTTTCTTTTTCTCCTCTCTCAATGGGAAGCCCTCTTAAAACACAGCGGCATCCCACGATTATTATTCTCTCCCTCCTCCCCAAGGCCTTTTTAGCGGTTAACTTCTACCTTTTCTCAAGTAAAGTTTCCTGAATCCCCCAGGTATAATCAAACCGAAGAAGTCATCCAAGTGAGGGAGTGAGAAGCAACAACTACGAAAAGAATGTGGGAAGGAGCTGGAAAGCAGCAGATTTCCTCTCGATGACTCCTTGTCGCCATGCAACTGTGCAATGAGATCCGTAAGCGTGTTAGCTCTGAGGTTAATTTGCCCCTAACTGCGCCCACACAACACATGTCTCAGGGTTTACATTTGAATTAAAAAAAAAAACTTAATAGCAAGTTAGTCCAAAAAGATACAGGATTTTTAACATTGCCCTGCTATGAAGTTGTAGTTATAGTTCATCTCTTACAGTATCCTGTGTGTGCCCGGCTGAACAAAAAAAAAAAAAAAGAAGATTTGAATCAGACACAAGGGGTCTGGTAGCTCGCTGCAATCAGGGAGTTGAGCTAGTGACAAGAGTGCCAGGTGTATCGCCAGGTGTGGTTGATTAGAGGGAATCGGTGAGGGTGACAACTGGCGCAGCGTTCCATCTGGGAGCAGAAAGCAATTTTCTGATCAAAGTGGAGCAGAGGACACAAAAATCTGGATGATCTACAAGCTGACATTGACAAAAACAAAAAAAAAAACTTTTTCCTTGATTGTGGATTTTCATATGCCATATGTTGATTGATATGACTTAAAGTTAAAAGTAAGTCTTGACTAAGATGAAGGGGGAATTGGAGCATAAAAGGTCACTGTTGAAAGTATAGCTGGGCAATATGTCGATACAATGTGAGACTAGATATCGTCTTAGATTTTGGGTATTGTTTTATCGTAATATGGCATAAGTATTGTCTTTTCCTGGTTTTAAAAGGCTGCGTTACAGTAAAGTTAAGTTATTTTCTGGACTTACCAGACTGTTGTAACTGTATTTGACTTTACCTAGGGGTGCTCGATTATGAAAAAAACAATAATCACGATTATTTAAAACGATTACTTAGTAACCTTTGGATATAATGGATAGTGTCCAGAGAATAATCTTTTAGTGTTCTTTATCTCACAGAAAGAGTCTTTGGATCAGAATAAAAATCGGTTTTGCTACTGTGAGTCAGTTCAGCTTTTACAGATGCAGTATCACACAGTATACACAGCTAATTCCAGATAAATAACACAATATTGCCTCACGTCATATTTTCACTCACTATGACCACTACTAGCCTACTGTCATTACTAAACATTATGCTAAAATATGAACAATAACGTTGCCCTCAGTGGGCTTATTTACTAGCTGCCTAAGGTAAAATCCAGCACATAGACGGTACCTTAGAATAACGTTACGTGACTCATGTCGACTCATTTTACATACAGTTTAACAAAAACACTAAATTCTGAGGGAACATTACAATGTTCTTTCATGTTGGTTTTGAGCGGTACTTTGCAATGCACTGATGTGAAGTCGGACTCAAGATTTTAGAGTTAACATCTGAAGTTACGATACACATGAAACTAGCTCCATTCTGTACCTGAATGTTGCTTTTTTATATGGACAGTAAAAAAGAGGCCCAGTTTAATTTGTTATTCCTTTCAATCATTTCTGCTGTCTTACCTGATAATGAATAAAAAACAGTGCTAACCACTTGTTCCAGCAAAAACTCCAACTTCCAAAGAGCTGTACTGCAACTTTTAGTTGGTACAGTTCGCAGGGTGGATGATGCTGAGAGTTGAGGCACACATACAGTAAATATGTGTCTGCCTGAGGGAATGTGCAGTCAAATACAAGTGGGAATGTGCATGTCCCCCTGAGGGCATAAAAATCGGTCAGCGCCACAAAATAGAATGAGGTCCCTTTTTCTGAACAGCTTTTCTTTAACTCTAGCAACAGCTCAGTCAAAAGTTGATGATGGGGGAGATGCTAAATGGGTTCTATGCAAAATGCGGAAGAAAAACAAGACCCATAAATGTCAGATTCCTAGAGATATCTGATATATCCCGGCGCTGCAATCTGTTTGCCAGTGCTGCTGTGTCATCCAATAGAAATACTGTAGGTTGGATCGAATGAAAGCAACGTCGCTTTGTGTGGGATCTGAGATTGGGTAGAGAGACAGGGAGTGCCTGTGTGTGTGTGTGTGTGTGTGTGTGTGTGTGTGTGTAAAACAGAGGGGAAGTAGAAATGATAAAAGCACTGTTGTCTTCTACTTGCAGAGATGAGAACATTTAAAACAGACGGAGAGAAGTGTATTCTGACACAGAAGAAAATATCTTCAGCACAAACGGTATTCCAGGTTACAACAAAAAGCTCTTTTCATATCGACACCACACAACACAACACCTCTTTGACCTTAGAGCACTCTCTTCTTCAACGTCATTAATGTGTGCACAATATCTGGCGCTTCTATTAGCTCCTAAAGCGACGTTCCTCCCCATCAGAGTGTGTGTGAAATATTAAGCAGCAGTGGAATTGGACGGGGGGTTTAAACTGCTTTGAGCAGATGCTCTGTGCTTTTAAGTGCTGAATAATACATTTTGGTTCAATGTCTCTGTCTCCATTAATGCCCTAGCTAAATGCTGCCGGGATTTTGCTTCTGCGTTATTTCTCATAAACACTACTCCCACCCTGACAATCAAAATATGTTACCACTCGTGCACACACAGTAGACACACAGTTGTGCACAAATATGTGTACATGCCAACTCACATCTACCATTACGGTGATAATGCTCTGTTGCAGAGCCAGTCAGGCAAATACACTGGCAGTCAAAATCAACTGTTGCCCAAAAGGAACATTAAACCTGATTTTAAGAGTAATAGATCTCATCATTCAGTGAACCTAAAGCATTATACTCACGACAAGCATGAGCGCACGGCCATTCATTCAGACATAGCGATATTTGCTCACAAGCACTGACCAACTGCAATTACAGCACCCACCATTGATTTTATTTACTTAAAGCAATGGAAATATATATATATATACACACACACACACACACACACACACACACACACACACACACACACACACACACACACACACACACACACACACACACACACACACACACACACACACACACACACACACACACACACACACACACACACACACACACACACACACACACACACACACACACACACACACACACACACACACACACACACACACACACACTCTAACGGAAACCATGAGGAGGCAGCAAGGAAGACCGCCACAGCCAAATACCTACAAAGAGTGAGGCAGGTCCTGAAAAGTCAGCTGAATGGGAAAAACAAGATCCGAGCCATCAACACATACGCCCTGCCAGTCATCAGATACCCCGCTGGTATAATAAAACTGGCCAAAGGAGGAGATAGAGGTTATTGACATCAAGACGAGAAAGCTCCTCACAATGCATGGAGGGTTTCACCCCAAATCCAGCACCCTGAGACTGTACGCCAAGCGTAGCGAGGGAGGCCGAGGGCTAGTGAGTGTCAAGACCACTATCCAGGATGAAACAACGAAGATCCAGGAGTACATCAGAAAGATGGCCCCCAAAGATGAAGGGCTTAGTGAATACCTCAGGCAGCAGAAACCCGAAGGTGAGGACAAGGAAGATGAAGAACCGTCATGGAGGGACAAGCCGCTGCACAGCGTGTACCACAGACAAATAGAAGAAGTGGCTGATATCAAGAAATCCTACCAGTGGCTGGAAAAGGCTGGACTGAAGGACAGCACAGATGCATTAATCATGGCAGCACAAGAACAGGCACTCAGTACAAGATCAATAGAGGCTGGGGTCTACCACACCAGGCAGGACCCCAGGTGCAGGCTGTGCAAGGATGCCCCAGAGACAGTACAGCACATGGCAGGGTGTAAGATGCAGGCAGGAAGTGCGTACATGGAATGCCATAACCAGGTAGCTGTCATAGTGTACAGGAACATCTGCCACGAGTATGGGCTGGAAGCTGCAAGGTCAAAATGGAAGACCCCTCCTAAGGTAATCAAGAATGACCAAACTAAGATCCTGTGGGACTTCAAGATCCAGACTGACAAACTGGTGATGGCTAACCAACCAGACATCGTGTTGATCGACAAACAGCAGAAGAAGGCAGTAGTGATAGATGTGGCGATCCCAAGCGACAGCAACATCAAGAAGAAGGAACACGAGAAGCGTGCTTTAAAATCATACTTTTCAGTAGAACAAAGAAGCTTGGCTTGGGCAGTCCAGTGTCACCCAACACATAATAATCTATTAACCCATTCTTTTAGGATGATACAGGAAGCAATATGCAATAAAGCCATCTTTTGCTCACAGAGATAGGTAATATGTACTTTATCTTATTGCTTCCTGTCATTATTTGTCTTTGTCGTTTCACATTATTCCTCAACATACAAGAGTATTTGGTCTCTTTGGTCACACTGTGCAGCACCTTACAGCTTTACCCTCCAAAACCCTTTTGTGTGAACCATTTATCATCTAAGTGGATTGACAGAGGAGGGAACAATCTCTCGAGCCCTGGTGATGTAGCCGCCTTACTGTTATTTAATTACAGCCCAGCTTGCTTCCTGGAGACCACAAAGGCTAACAAGCCCCTATTCTAAGAAGTAGGAAGGAGATGATGTGCAGTTATGTCAAGGTTCACTGAGACGCAAACGCTAAGACAGTAACACCCACCCCCGACATCTCTAATCCTTCACCCGCCGGGTCGATCCGTGCCTTGCAGATCGATGAGCATTGGCAGGTCTAATTGATTTCTGTGGGAAAGGGATGCAAGCTCACCCAGCTAAAAGCCTACAATCCACCACACACACACAGCCAGCCACGTGCACATTTGGAAGTATTCGTCAGCGGCAAATGATGCAGACAGAGAGTGAATCAGGAGGCCAAGGGAGACCTGAGTAACTAATGGCTGTTCACACTGCTGATGAAAGTGTGCAAAAGTCTGACATTTGTCCCCTTCCACAGGGGATACAGATGTATTTGAGGACCGAAAGTAAATAGAAGAAATCAGATTCCAGATATCTACATGTGATTTACAAAAGAAAGGATCTAATCCGATATTGTCATGATTGACATAACATAAGACACAAGCAGTGAGGGCCAAAACAGGACAATGCAACATTTCCCAGTGTTACTCTTTACTTGTGTGCATTTTTGTTAGTCACATCAGCGAGTTTTACCCTGCAATAAACATGAACAGCATCCCAAAAATATCTTGTGTGTGTTGCCGGTATGGACAAATGTATTATACACATTTATTTCCGGACTAAAAAAAGGCTGTGAAACCGTATCCCAATGGAAAGAACTTATGTAGCCTCTGGACATTTGGACATCTTTATCAGTGAATTGCTGCCTCACCACACCAGTGATGTGTAATTTACATAGCTGGACTGACCTGCTAGGGAGCCCTGGGGCAAAAACAATGAGCTGCTGGGCCAGTGTTAAACCCTGCTCCTGTGCAATATGTATAGTTGTTTTAATGCTACCATGCCCCACTTGGTGATCATTTAAATAAAAACACATTTGGGAATATGCAACAAATAAGGACAAATACAAAATAAAACAACAAAAGTAGTAAAACAGACTCTTTTCAAGACTGGGCCTCAAGATAAGGCAATAAAGCACGACTAACCAACATTTTCAAATTAATTAGTCCAAACCAGTTAACACAGAATGTGCCTGGAGCATTTTGTGGATACCTGGGGACCATTGCCCGGTTGGCATTTCAGCCTCAGTAAACACTGTTCTGTTAGACTCTGTAAATATCCTCCTTCTTATAAACTGTGGACATGATCCCAGAGTGCTGGTGCTGATGTCTGCATTGGACCCCAAGAAGTAGCTTGGTTCCAGATCTCTAAATCACAACATTTCAGACTGTGCAGACTGGGATACAAATGTTTGATTGTGGTCTAGTCAGACTTGGCAACACAAGGAAATCTGTCCATGATTGTCCATTGTTGCACAGTATTGTCGGGCCAAGTTCCTAGCACGGTGACAGCTCATGTTGCTTTGTGAAACGTGGTGAGAGATGTCAGTCGTGTGATCCAGCTCTGCGGGTGTTCAAACCGTGCAACAGCTGACTGATCAAGTCCCAACCCATGCAGGAATGCACTAGGTGTATGTTAAACTCAGCACATTTAAATTATTTCTTGCCACACTGTGTGCACTGCGGCAGCGCCAGCTCCTTTGATTATCCCTTAAAACTTGAGCACATAAATGGCGGGACATGTTTTGATTGCTTGAGAGTCTGCACATTCCCTTAAATACCATTCCAATTTTTATAGACCAATCAACAGCGTTGCACCGCATAATTAATCTCCTTGAAGTTTTTGTGATTCATCATTTCATATCTCATTGATGTCTTTGGTGTTCAATAATATGCAGATTTTTTGTTTTACCTCAGCAAACAGATGGCAGGGAGAGACATGCTGTATGTTTTTGGATGGTTAACAAAGCATGAGGAGAAATGGATTTTAGGTTCAATTAAAATCTGTGAAGCATAACATGGAAGGGGTCACATTTGTTTGTGTTGATTCGCTTAAATGTCAGCATAAATAAGTAAATAAACTCACCATCATTTTGATTTAAAGCTGCTATTATTCAATATTTTTTATGTTAACACATGACTACTTGTATGTTGAAGGGATGTCTTAGTCATACAGAGAGCGAGAGAGCAGGTACACCTCAGTTGAGAACGGAGAAATGTCTTTGCCTTCCCTACCGTGTGATAGGCCTGCACGATTCAAGAAAAAAATATGAATCACGATTTTTAGTTTAGAATTGATATCACGATTCTCTGCCATAATATTTTTGACCATGACAAAACAAACTGGCAGTACCAAACATAGATCTTTTTTGGCACCTATAACACATCACCACAAGCCTGTAAGGGAGCACTTTAAAAATTTTATACAGTCTGTTTAAAACTCACAGAACAAAGTAGTAGCATTTGTGATGCAGACGGCTTGTAAAATTCAATGAGAATCAAAGTCATTAAAAAAATAATTTTAGGGCATATCGCATTTTTTCCTCATAATGTGCATCCCTAATAACTACCCTGAAATTGTGTCAGATGCAGCATGGTGTCACAATATTTTCATCACCTTTTAGTCCAAGTTGTTTAATATGTAAATGTGTTATTTCATTCTAAATTATCTGATGTTATGTAGCTCTTTTCACCTTCGTTTCACTCATTTATAACTAATATTATTACTTAACCCAGCCATTACGGACCGCGCGGTCACATCGTGCACCACCACCCACCACAAGTAATAAAACAAAAAGTAAATATTGTCAGATCTTTACATATACTTAAAATATGTTGTCTTATGAGGCATGATCATGTTTTCCCACAACCTCCTTGCTACATGTACAAAAAAAAAATTGATGCAATACTTCCTGTAGAAGAGCAAATTAAACTGATTAAAAAGCAGTCTGCAGCCTTATAAAAGCACCTCGCCTCTGCAACATGTTTGTACTAAACGCAATCGGAAGGCAATTAAACAATGCGTGCTTGAATGCAAAGAAAAAGCACATCCATTATCCTTGCAATATTTTTTTAATCTGAGTTTAAGTAGGCACCTGGAAGGAACATTTAATTTGCCTTTTGTAATTGCATAAGGATTCATATGTTTAAAACTTCAGCTGCATAAGTTATTGATCAAAAAAACACAAATCATGGCAGTTAATTATTATAAAGAATGCCAACACGTTAATAACTCTTGAAATAAAATCACAAGTGGCGCCGTGTCATCAACACATGTATGCACACAACACATACACAAACCAATATATCTATTACATAATATGAATGTAGTGCTGTTTTATTTGTAAAATTACCATTTAAGCATTGATCTTGAGCTTTTTCTTTCTTCTTTTAAATGATTTAATTAATAGATTTATGTTATTAAAGTTAACAGGAAATTATCCACTTAGTATTCACTATGCCTACTCATCACCTTTGACTGTGTGTCACATTAACAACCCAGGACTTTAAAACTTACCCTCAGCATAAACTGGACAGAATCTCAGGGAGCCGAATCTTTTCCACCCCGTAGTTTATATTTCATAGCACACCCGCTAGCATAAATTGCATTCAAATGGCCAGATATTCAGATGCTAACTGCTTTTAATACAAATTACTTAAGACTGCAAGTAATGGCTTTTCCCTATTCCACAACAGTTGCAGTCTCACATTATCTTTCATATTCAGGGTTCATGTGAATACTCTCACGGCCTTCTAATCACAGCTCATTCGCCACTTCTTTCACTCAGGCATGTTTTTCCAAATGTCACTCGCCTCGATACACGTTGAGGTTGGCTTGACTACATTTCCCATCTTAAAGTTAATCTGTGAAATTCAATTCATATTCTTATTAATATTATTAAACATTATGGCAGAATGAGCATCTTAAGGCAGCACATATTAATAATTGAGCAGCTATAGGCGGGGCAGCCTGTCCATGGTCCTTTTTCCCCTTGATCTGCATCAACCTCAAACCCCTGGTAGAGGAGCATCAAGCACCACTCTGTCACGGACATCCCCTCTCCTTTTCGCCCACAGGTTAGGCCATCTATTTAAAAGTCTGAGAGAGTGTGGCTGTGGCCTGGCCTTCCTCACCTGGCTACCCCTTTATTCTGCTCTTTCAAACTACATGTGTCTATAAAAGGTCAGTCCAGGGAAGTGGCAGCGTGATTCAGACCCCCTTTCTCATTGTTCAGTTGGCCCAAATGAATTAAGGGGATTACAGAATAATAATGCTTTACCTCATACCCAAAGTGCATGAACTAAAAAAAAAAGTAGAAAGATAAAAATGAATGCAGCTCCTCTTGATGACTAATGAGCTATTTGTATTTGGTACAGAACACCTGGAGTACAATAATGTAGTTTATATGTTTTCTAACAGCCTCAGTACTCTTCACCGCCATCATCAAAACACCAAATGAGGCAATAATGTCTGGTAGAACAGTGTTCAAGAGAATCTACGTAAAAGAGTACTTAAAGCCAATCTGTATGCTGATAGTGTCCCAACAACTTACTAAGTTTCTTTTCAGCGTCTCCTTTATTTCTTCTGCGGCGAATGTGTCAAGTTAGGCGGGTAACCACATACAGGAAGGCCACGGTGAAGCTGGATAATTTACTGAATAAAAACACCCAGGTTTTATGGTGAGAACTGCACATCTGGTATGAACAGCCAGGCGCGCTATCAGGCACAAATCTACACTTCACAGTTATTCAGAGTTTCAAATTGGCACTCAGTATTGAGCTTCATTTAATAAACATACAGTAACTTGTAGTAGTACACAATCATATTTGTATTGTTTTCATTACAATGTGCAGAATTACTTTACGTTACCTATTTCTGTATATTTATCTTTATTTATCTCCGTTAATCACCGTCAAAACTATATCTGGGAGTACAACGATCTGGTGCAAGTTCACGGGCAGTGAGTTCACTGGTTTGACTGCTGTTCCAGGGCACTTTCGCAAGTGGAAGGTTGTGAAAACACGGGTTACGGGTTGCCTGGAACTCAGCATGAGTCCATGCTCACAATGTATTTATCCAAGGACATCAGTCCTTTCTTTTATAGGCAAGATACTGGGACTCATTTACATTCACAGGTGATTTATTGTTTACGGATAAATCACCTGTGATTTTGTACAAGTGTATGCCAAAACACAAAATAATGTGCTCTCAGAAGCAGACTATACAAATTTAACATAACAAGTTGATGATTCAATATTTCCTGTTAAGTCCTTTTAAGATTCTCCCAGCTCTGTGAAATGTCTTACATGAAAGACTTTGATGAAGCAGGAGCTCCGTTTTCCTGATGGAGAGGTCACTGCCAGTGCAGCGCTAGCCTTTCCTTCTTAATGACGCCTCAAACTGAGAGTCCATCATTCCCTCTAATCATTGTTGATTGCATTCATTATGTCATGTCCTGAAATCTTGGGAGGCGCTGATGGTGGTTCGGGCTAAATGGCAGCTATGGGTTAGCTTGTTTCTCAAAGCTAATTGGATGTCAGTTTGAAGAGGCAAACAGAGAAAGAAGAAAGTGTCTCTCATCAGCAGACTGTCCATTGTCAAATGCATTTTTTATGAGCTGACCCCTAGACCCCTAGCTGAGCAGACTGAGGCCCAGGGTTGTGATGCTTGCAAGATGTCAAGCACCTCGTCATAGAAATCCCCCAAGCTCTATTTTAATGAAATTAACAAGCCACTGCTAAAAAAAAGGAAAAAAAAGTAAAGTCTTATTAAAGGCCTATTAAAAAAAGCTGCTGCATTGACATATGACACAGCTGTAGACTACATTCCTTAGATAAAGTGTAGAAGGAATAGCAGGGAGTTCACGGCAAGCTTAATGGAAATTGAAAAAAGCTCAACTGACATCTTCATTATTGCAGCGTGTACTGTAGAGTAGGTTACACTCTGGACTAGCATCTCCATTCATTACTCTTAAACTGTATTAAAAGAATTGCAATAAAACAGCCAGTAAATGTATCTTAAGATAGCAAAGGGAAATGTTTCGTCTGCGGGTTACATTTCCCCCAAAAAAAGAGAAATAGAAAAGATTTGAAAAGCACTCTGGGAGCAATTCTAAATCTCACAGATCAGCAGCAAAGGGACAGCCAAGCTGGCAACCGAGATATGGAAGCACAATGGTGAATCACTCCCACACATCCCCCAACAATGCAACACGGGGCCAGTGACTCAGCGATACTGATTCACCTATATGCTTATTGCCTACTTGTACATATGCGCTCCACACTCCAACACCATCCTCATAAGCATTTCAAACATGTAGCCATTTTGTCTCTAGAAGAAAGCACAGAAAAAGGCAGTCACTGTAAGAATGTAATGCTTATGTCTAGGAAAATTAAACTTCCAAGTACTCAATTACACCTTGCTACTGTTCCTAATGTCCTAACAGTGTGTAATGTCAGTTGACCAAACAGACAGCGCTTGCATTTGCATCACAGCGCACTTTAAGGCGAAGCAGAGAAATTCCCTCCTATTTTTCTGCTCTGGTTTACACTTATCAGCTTACTTCACCATTGAAATCTCCTCTCTGTCCCCTTAATGCAGCTTTTTGTGTGTGTCTGCACGTAAAAGTGCTCGGCACTCCTCTCTGCATTACTGAGATTGAAGAGAGACTGAGAGCATGAGGAGAGAGAGAGAAAGTAAGTGATCCATTTCTTAGCCGCTTCTCAACCAGCAAACCCACACATACACTTCTGATGTGTGTATGCACTTTCCCACTTTCTGAGCATGCTGGTGTAAATTACATGATAAATGCCTTAAAGCAGATTTTGCATGTCATTTAGCTATGTATGAAGGAGGCATGCAACTTGGAAGGAAGGACTGCATGTGTAAACTCCAGAACTGCTTTACAAAGCTATGTGAAGTAGAAGTAGGGGAGAATACAGCGCTACAGCAAACAAATACTAATTAGCAACTAAGCTATAACCACATTTAGCCATAGGATAGCATTAGGGGTTTTACGCCTACCTTGTCTGATCCGGACCTTCGGACTTACCAAAATTACAGGTGTGTAACCTCCCCCTGACGGTCTGGATCAAACTGAACCATGGTCCGGTTCGTTTATAGTATGAAAGCAGTTTTTGGACGGTTTGGACGTTCGGACCAAATACAAGAAGTTCTGATATGATGATGTAAAAAAATAGACAACATATTTGTTAAGCAAGCAGAAGGACATGTGCAAATACACCCTATTAGTTGTGGGCAAAAACAAATCTTCTACATACAGATAAAGATAAAGCTAGATAAAGATAAAGCTAATTATTTTCTTTCATTCAGATACCGGTGATTTATCAGTAGACCTATCAATTAAAACATAGAAAACAAGGATATAGGTAGGGAATAATGCAAAGATGCAGTTTTTGCTGTACAAATAGTCTGTAGTTACATCCTGAGGCACTATTTGTCTGTGCTTTCAGGTGTGTCCTTCTTTTGTGTCCGAGGACATAATAATATTTAATATTGTTTTTTTTCTGTTGCATGTTTATGTTGTGAAGCAACAGATTGTAGCACTATGTCCAAGAGATTTCCCCTCAGGGACAATAAAGTGTATTCTCTTCTATGGATAATAAAGCATAATAAGGAACTTTATTTCTATAGTTTCTTCACTATCTATTAACAGTTGCAAGCATCATTTAATTCATGTATTTTGGGGACAAACAGGCAAATAAAACACAAAGAACTAAGCCTTGGGAGGGGGGTATTGAAAGCTATATACTATATTTAAAATAAATACCTACAAAGTCATTTCCAATAGCCAGACTGATGTTCTAGGTTCCCAGTAGGCGATTAAGAGAGTAATAGAGAATACGCAGCATTTAATATGTTGGTTTAATATGTGTTGGTCTTATAACCAGACCTAATTAACAACAGCGCCGGTGTGTCCCACATGGACAGAGACAATGTTGACAACACAAACGAAACGAAAATGTAGCCTACTGTACACACTCTGCATGCACGCGCGCGCCTGCCCACAGACACGCGCGCGTAATAGCCAAACTATATAAATCAAACAGGAGGTGATCAAATCAAATTTTAAAAAAAGTCACAGTAACACAAATAACACCATTTATGTATTTAATATTGCCCAGCGCCACAGAGACTAATGTTAGGATGTAATAATTACTCTCATGTATGAAACCTAACCAACAATAAATGGCAACCACTGGCCTTAACAGCAAAGTGCACCAAAGCAGAAAGAGACGGACACAACTTTTAGCACGTACAGTAAATTAGTTTATCAACTCACCATTAGAAGAAATATGGTTGGGGTATGCGGCTGAGGTGCTGAATGTATGCTGAATTAATGTATTTACGTCTGTGGTCCGTTCTTGAGCGCAGATACATTGTTCTCAGAGGCCTCATTTCGCTAGTTTGGCGGGGTAGTGGAGTCGTTGACGTCTGGGCAAATGTTGCACGTGCGGTGGTTGCATCCGGATTGCTGCTACGGCGGCTGTTAAGGTTTCACACTTTAGTGGTTGTTAAGCTAACTTTAGCCGCCGCGCCGACTCGATAAATCCTCCCACATTTGATCGAGATTCATGCCTGTTGTAAGTATTTGGCTTTTATTCTACACAAGTCAGATAGCTTAAAAAGCTATAGTTCTCAGGAACAGCTGCCAGTGTCCAGTATGCCGCATCATGACAGTAACGTATGCAGTAAAGTGGCCAACAAACGTAACTGCGTCAAGCTCAACTTCTGATTTGTTGTTTTCCACCGGATATGCATTGCTGTTTGTAATTGGCTTACAAAGTTGTTATTTGGTAATTTTACATGAGACAATGTGACTTAAATAATACATAAAACTGTTTGATCTTTTTTTTTTATAAGTCCACATTCAATCTTTAATCACAATTAAAATGATTTAGTTACATAAACAATATAAAACATCTTTATATTCAGAGGAGGCACAACAAAATGCTCATTCAGATGTGATACGGGAACCATGTTACCACTGTTGCCACAAATGACAATTACAGGATAAAGGTTGATGCTAAAACATTGTGTAACAGTAGCACATGTAGGCTATAGACAAGGGATAAAGTAGCTGAACTGACAGCAATATCTAAAGGCTATGATTAGCCACCATAAGCTACTGTTTATACCAGACCAAGTGGCTGAATCAGCCAAACATCTTTGTGTATTGAATTAATCAGATATGCATTTTATTGCCTATTAATTCAACATTTGCAAGTGAAATTCAAAAGTGACAGTTTAAATACAGCTAACATTAAAAGGTTGAAATACACAATAATGAGCTAAAAATGTCCCATTTACTTGCATAACGTACAAAACAAATAAACATAATCATTCCAACTCAGAAATAGGCTGTGTGTTGTGGTGAAGAGATACAGCAGCTTTTCTAACTTAAAATATAACGCTCCAAACCCCAAACCTGTGTGAGTCACTCCCACGAGCAGCAGCAGTGCAACATTGATTGAGTTGACTGCTCAGAGTTTCACTGTATTTCTAAATGTGATGGCTCTTCCCACGAGTGGCAAGCAGGGGCGGATTGGCCATCTGGCAATAATAATAATAATAATAATAATAATAATAATAATAATGATGATAATAATAATAATAATAAGATGAATAAGCATTTGGCCAGTTGGCAATGGCCGGCCTGGTACCTAGATGGGTTGACCCAATCATTGGTTAATCAAATTGGGACGTTCAGTCAAAATCCAGCACGGTTCAGGCAGTACTGGACCCTCCCGGTGATCATGCTGCTCTGGGGGACCGGCTACGCAGCTTCGCTGGAGCTCCGGCCACTGTTTGTCCGTGCGGCCGTCAGAATCAAATTAAGACAGTTTAATTACCGGTTAAAAACGTCTCGTCGGGGCGGCCTCTGGCTCAAATAGTGGGAGAGTTTGCCCCATGTTGGCTGGGTCCTGCAGCGGCCCTGGTTCAAGTCCAGCCTGCGGCCCTTTGCTGTGTGTCATCCCCCATCTCTCCCCCCCTTTCATGTTTATCCACTATGACAAAGGGAAAAAGCCCCGAAAGAATGATCTTTAAATGATCTTTTGTCACGTTAAATAGTAGTCCAATTCGGTGTTATGGTACAGTTGGTTTTAACACCTGATTCGAAGGGTAAGCCAGAGGAGTACACATGAAAACCCTGAAAAAGCAGCATCATTCTGCTACATCTTTCTGCTGTGGCCCATTCATGTACTGTTTAGTTTTACACTATGTAGATTTAACTTTAATTAATCTGCAGTTCACATGTATGCATGAACTGTGGTGGTCCTATACACTGTAGGCTATATTAAACACTGATAATTTTTTATCAATAAAATGTAGAAAACATTACACTTCACAACAACAACTTTGTTTTTATGTTTTTAACATAAATGTGTGCTTAAAAATGTATCAGAATGCAGGAATTGAATTATTTTCCCTTAAAATCTTCTGGGGAGGACTCCCAAACCTCCCCTGATTTATGTACTATTCTGAGCAAGAAGAAACCCTGAATTATAATCACAGACAGCCATAAAAATATATTTAGATTGCATGTAGAGAGTTAAAACAGATGAAAGGATGGGGGGGCCAGACAGACAATATGTACAGTGTCAATAGAGAGAAACACGGACAATCGAACACACTGACAACAAAGAACAACATACTGTAGAGGATGATAGTAACAGCATACAAACGGCATAAATAGGCAGTATGTGTAAGTTTGTTATAAACGTGTGCTCTTTAACAAGTATTAAGCATTGTTTGCCAGTTACTTACATTAAATGTTTAAAAGTCTGTTACATAAGGTACTACTTATATTATTTGACCATCTGTACACAAATGTAATTAGTGAATGCATGTGTCCGTGGGTGGGGCTGCATGGGCGTGGTAATGTGGGTTGGTGTGGCTATAGTGCCAGGGCTGAATTTTTGTCCCAGTCCACCCCTGGTGGGAAGAGATAGTGTGGTCATACCTCAAGCTGTTTCCAAACACAGATGGATTCCTAAAGCACTCATACAAACAAATATGCATGCTGCATCCCAACACATCAGTGACACCTGAACAAGGAAAAAATTGCTGCCAAAACTGAGGGACAGCATTAAAAAAAAAAACAGAAGACAAATGCAGCTCACTGTTCCAGTGCTCTCACAGTATATATATATATATATATATATATATATATATATATATATATATATATATATATATATATATACACTTTGCCTCCGGACTGTGTGATACTCACTGAGGGTGCCAATTTGAGGAAGATGGGTACTGACGATGGCACTCGTCGCCACATGGCACCTGTCAGTGCCTGTGCTGGCATGTGGGACTGGGGTGCACCTCCTTCCAGTCGAAACCTCAGATAGAGCGAGATATATGGCAGGTAGCCTTTAAAAGTCTGCTGCTTGGCAACACAGCATCATTAACAGGCCTGCTCGCTGAAGGCCCCAGCTTGGCCTGCTTCCAGGAAAAGAGAGGGAGAGTTCAACAGTCTCCTAATCACCTCCCCTCCCTGCCTCCATATATCCTCCTCTATCTTTAGAGTACTATGCAAAGTCAGCACTCTTCAACCATATATCCTTAACACATCAAATACATGCCCGCCAGCCTCTATTTCAAACTGAGTAAAAAAAAAAAACAACAACAGGAGAAGTGAAGAGAAGGAGGCAGAATGTAACCATTAGGATAGCCACCTGGTGGGTGATGCTGCTGCTCTCATTTGTCTCCATTCTCTTCCGTTTATCGCTCCAATTGCACTAAACCAAACCAAAAAACTCAAGTTCAATTCCCCATCTTGAGTTTAGATTATTTGGCTTCTCGCCAATACAATCCAATTTACTGTAAAATACCAATTACTGGTATAAAAAGGCCAATCCATTTAAAGTGAAAGTTGCATTATTAGGGCAGTAAGTGGTGTCTTTATGCGAATGCAGGCTTAGCAGAACTTAAGAAGCGAGGCGGCTAAGCGAAGGACATCAGAGAGGCCTAACTCGAGGAGTTGCACAACTGGGCACAAATCACTTATCATAATTATCACTGCTCCCCTACCCACCCCAGGCCCTGATTCACTAGGACTAAAAAAAAGCAGGTGTAATCCTGAGCCACATTAAAATGGCACATTCGTGAGAAAGTTAATAATGGGGAGTCCAAAGAAAAACCAAGGAGTGAAATGAATGAAAATAAACTTGATGAGATGCAGCCAACAGGGAAATACCTATCTAGGAAGAATAAAATAAAGAGTGGAGGAAGGTGTGTGTGTGTGTGTGTGTGTGTGTGTGCGTGTGCGTGTGCGTGTGCGTGTGCGTGTGCGTGTGCGTGTGCGTGTGCGTGCGTGCGTGCGTGCGTGCGTGCGTGCGTGCGTGCGTGCGTGCGTGCGTGCGTGCGTGTGCGCGTGCGCGCTGGGGGGTCATCTGATGAACCGTGCCCTTTACCTCACAATTTATAGCCTTCTGACGAGCACCGGGGGAAAAGATGTGTTGGGTTTGATGTGTTTTATGAGCCTTGTAGGCCGCCCAGTCAGTATCCATTATAGGAATGTTAGAGAATAATCCATGAAGTTGACACCTCCCATAAATGATTTCCTGACACCAGCTAGTTGCTCCTCAGCCATGCTTGTGACATGCTAGCATACCACATTAATTTCAGTCTGTTTGTGAATAAATGTGAGCCTTCTTGCTTTGCTCGGCCTTCTAGTGTATCATCATGTTCTCATGCATTTTCATCATTGTGTGTCTATTTCTTCACAATGCAGTGTGCCAACTGTGACTGGTCTGACTGGGGCCTGTAGGGAATATTTCTACTGCATTAAGAGCGATCTCTTGGCCTCTAGGGAAATTCACAGTTGCAGTGGTCATCTGAAATGTTCATTCCTCCCATTCTTCAAGGCTGCTCCATCAGCATATCTTGTACACAGGCAGCATTGTAGTTCAGAGTGTGTTGTTTCTCGAGGGAAGACGTTACCCTCCAGTTATGATAGAGGCCGACCTCAAAGACAAGCTATGAAGATGAGTTGTTAGAAGAGGGAGCAACAGTGCCTGGCGGGGTGAGAAAAACTTGACAGGTTATTCTGTGAGCATACAAGATTTTGCATAGAAGAACGCATACAGGTTTCTTATTTCTAAGAATAATTTTGTTAACAAGGCTTCAATGGCCAGATTGGACATAGGACATAGGTTGAGTTACTATAGTCCATCCTTACGCTTAAAGAAGCACCAATTCTGTCAAAAACATTGAGTCCATCTGTTTTTGAGTCTTCAACATTTATCATTAAAGCCCAGAATTTTGCCATTGTGTACATACCAATCTCTTCCGGTCATATTCTTCTTGTAACACATATTCTCCTGTTAGATCTTCTGGCTGATGAAGAAAACTTAAAGCTGCACTAATTCATATTTTCATATAAGCACTGGGTCATGTGTAATAAGGTGTTAGTCATAGTATCAAACCCACAGAGAGCCGCCAGCCGACTCAACCAGGTGTGCTACCCGAGTACCCCAGGCAGCTGTTTTTTAACAAAAAATGCCCATTTATGAAAATATGAAACAGTGCAGGTTTAAGTTTTCTCCATCAGCCAGAAGATCTAACAGGAGAACATAAGTACATAAAGAACATGACCAGTGGAAAATGGGGAGTACACAATGGCAACAATCTGGGCTTTAATGATTAATGTTGAGGAATCAACACAGATGGACTAAATAGTTGCCTGCACACGCTCTTCCTCATCCATTCCCAAATAGAATGAGCAGGTACATATAGACATATGTATGCTGAAGGGGTAGTCTAGTGTGCGTCTTCACTGAAGTCCAGTCATTCTGAGGGTTGACATTTCATCGTGCAATACTTTTCTTTTTTTCACTCAAAAACACAAGTTCCTCCTTTTGTATTTGGATCGCCTGTGGTGGACTCAAAGGGAAACTATCTTGGCCAGCAATGTGTAGGTTCACATAACTAACAACAAAACAGCTGAAAAAATCAACATAACTTTGTCTCCATTGGCTACAGTGATGAAGCAGTAAAGAAAGAGAACATATTGTTAGAGGCTTTACAGCTAAGTCTAGATCATGTTGCTTAACCTCATGCATCTGTAGCTACGTGAGCCGTAGGATCTAATGCACAGTGTCACATGACTCAAACATCCTCTAAAAAACATCCTCCGTTGGCTCACCACTGCAAGATCTGGCTTCCTGTTACACTCGTAGTAGAACATGCAGATGACTGCTTTTAATGGTGGCATGGCTATAGTGAATATCTGAACTCCGTTCCAAACTATGTGTTGTCATTCACATCTTTCAATCCCATGTCAGCTGTGGGTTTTCTGATCCATGATGTCCCATGAAAGTATTTTTCCGAATGGTGCACTAACAAAGTGTCAAAATGTTCCATGATTAGTTCTAAAAATTCAAGCAAGATAATGAGATTGCTTTTAATAAACAACAAACAATAGTAGCAGTGCACCCTCTAGAAAACTAGAATTCAATCCAAAATGTGTCATTACTGTAAATGTGAATGGAAATTGAGTGTCAGTGATTTCGCATTACTTCAAAAACTGCAAGTGAACTAATTCAATATCCCATTATTATTATTATTATTAGTTTGACGCTCTGCAGCAAAGGTATTTTTAGATGTAGAAATTCACAAAAATAACTACAGAATTGTGCAATTATAATACATTTTTATTTTTTTAATCTCAATGTATTAAAGAATTGTAAGTGTTAACAACCATATTTTGAATGGCACTATTTCGAAATAGCCAAAATAAATAAATACTAAATACTTCACTGATCTCGACTTTTACATCTCAATCGTGAATGGATACATGTAGAATATTTTTTTAATAAAAGGATTCCGAAAAAAGAAAGGCTAACAGAAAAAAAACTACTGTTTTTACAAAAAAGGCCTAAATCGCATGTTTACCTGTTTCCCAATTCAAACGATATCACCCACAATATATTTTAACTATATATGACCAGTTGGAACTCAGATTCAAATCTCACTCATGTCCAGCAAAGGACTCAACACCCAACAATGAGAGTGAAAACAAACCCGTTATTATGTTTTACTGGCTATGTGTTGAAGGGTTCTTACATTTTGTGCATCCGCCACCAGTGTTAGTGATCTAACAAGGAGCGGGTAATGGGGAGCTGAAATAGTGTAACAATCTTTATACGATGTGCCAATTATTTCACATGTGTGATAGGGGAAAGGCCCCCAAAGTGCTAGCTTTCCTAAAAAACTTGGTGCTTCACTTCTTCTCCTCCACTTGCGTTCATGCTTGGCTTCTTCCCGAACTATCCCCAGACATTGATCACAGCATAGTGGAGTCTTGCTAACAGAGCTTTGGCCATGTGTTCAGGCTAACAAGGTGAAAAAATAATAACGAGCAAACCCAAAGAAGAGCTCTCCGGTCTTACTGCACTGTTAGTATTCTGTCAATCCAAATCATCCAATATATTACTCTTTCTGGAATAGACGGCCGCTAAGTGGAAAGTATGGAAAGGGTGTTCGTTATCCATGACCTGGCAATGCCTGACCCGGCACAGCAAAGTACAAAAATTAGAGGAAAACTCTTGAAAAGCTTTTGAGTCTTTTTTTTTTTTGCTGTGTGCTTAACAACATGAATCATCACAGGCTGAGGGAAGAGGCTGAAATAGCTAACACAAAAATGGCAGGTGAACTGAACACCACTCAGTGTTGCAGCATATGGTGGCCGGTGGCCGCAATTGTCTTTTTCTCACATATTTGTTACTTGAAACTCTCTATGAAGAGCTTTTGGGATGTCAGCAAAAGCTGTTGGAAAAGCAAATAATCATTATCTCCTACCCAGGCAACTTTGAGCAGCTTGTTGCCTAGCATGAGATCGTCTGTTGATGATGTAAGCCCATGCACTTCACAAGCACCTTCAAAAACACATTATTTTATCACTTGCAGCCCTTAATGTCTCCGTTTTAGTACTCTGAATGAAGTCATATCTGATCAAAGCATCTACAAGGACACTCCGAGCATGAACAACACATAATAATAATTAAAAAAAACATCCTTTCCTCTATTTAATTTTGCCAAGCTACAGTAGTAAGTCCCTGAAATCATTTGCTGTGTATAGTAGGGGTGGAAAGTAACTCAAGTACATTTATCTATTCAAGTACTACATGCAGTAAAGGGGTTGAACCAATGAGGGATTTCTCCTCCTAACCTCTCAAATAATTTTATTTAAAGCCACCCAATGTAACAATGCAGCCGCTGTAGCTAAAGGTAGTTGAACAGTTAGAAAAGAGTCATCAAAAAGACTCAATAATGTCTGTTACACAGTAATATCGATCGACAGTTTGCTAACATTAATGTATACTTTATTAATCCCTCTTGAGGAAATTCACTCTATTATTTTACACACACAGGGGAGATGTCAGAGTGCAAGGGGTATTTCTCATGGACAGGAGCCCCGAGCAGTAGGAGAACTGACACTTGTAGTCCATACTCTAAACTTGGTCCATGCTGGGACCGGCAACCCTCCTGTCTTCAAGCCAAGTTTACCATGGATTAGCTACCATGAGCTACTGGTCATACCAGACCAGAAGTAAGGCTGAGACAGCCAAACCCCTGAGAGTTTATGGAATTTAAATAAGCAAGGATGTGTTTGGTTGCTTGTGTGTTCCACTTTTAATCTATAGGAGGAACAATTTGTTGTAGTTAGAGAGACTGACTTTAAACATGTGTTTTAGGCCCAAAGAATAGGAAAAAGTCAAAAATTAATACAGATACCTAAACAGCAATACATGAAGTTAAAACTCCTCCGCCTCCACCTGCTACAGTAAAATGCTGCTTAGAATATGTATTGATGCATTGGTTATATTGCAGTATTGAGTCTACAGTCTAGTATTCTAACTTCTTCTTCCAACAATAGTGCAAATGCTGAAAAACATCAGTATTCTTCCCTTCTCACTCTCTAATGGCACAAGGTGTTCGAAACTGTTTTGTTTCATCTTCTACAGAGTCAAAGGAGATCCTTGGCTCAAGGTTTGATCTTGTTTCCAACAAAGGCATTACCGACTGCGCTGACCACAGAGTGATAACTGCAAAAACAACCAAGCAGGCAGGCACCTACACCGTACTTGTGTTTAGTGTGTAGAGTATGGGTTCGGAGAGGTTGCGTTTTCCATTAATCCATTTATCATGCTTCACCCTTGCAGCTTGTCAGAAACCCAAACTAGGATGCCTTTGTACCAACTGCCATTGAGGGGAACTGCACTGATTATTGACTCTATTTACTCTTAGTTTTAATTACACTAATATCAAAAGGGAGATTTTTTTTTAGGATGGGAAGAAACAGGGGTTATAAAAGCACAGAATTGCGTCATTAAAATGTCATAATCCACAAGGGTAAAACTGGCATCTACTTCATTTAATCAGACAATCACTCTGATTGAACATATAAAGGAGGAGGGAAAATAACTTTGAACTAAAAGTCATATATCAACAGACCAAAAATCAAAGGATCTGTGATTGGGTCTGTTTATAATGGATTTAGAAAAAAATTAACACCTATCTATCTGGTGCCATACATCTCTCCTGGCAGCATTGTCACATGATGTTTGAAGGCCTGAAAGTGACAAATAATTACAAGTTTATTTTAAGACAGCATCATAACCTCCATGGCAGGGAAATTTTGAAAAATAGGTGCAATGCTAGCATGAACACTTGGGATATGACAATCCATGATTAGAAATTGATTTTTTTCTTCAAGCCCTGGTTCAATTATCAGGGTTTATGTTTGATGGGACCATAATGGTGCCTATCTGCAAGTACAGCCTGTCGCGGCTCATGCCATGTTGTTTTCTCTTCCTTCAGGTTTAATCGAGCTGTAATTGATTCACTAATTGCCTTTAATTATAAAGTAAATGACTTCTCTCTACCATGCAAGTTGGGTTATCTGTTTTGGTGGCTATCAAAGGAGAAGTTAATAAACTAGATGATAGGGTTAATAATCCCAATCAGTGCTGTAATTCTCATTAGATCCAAATACGCATAAAGCAATGCAATTACTTCATGAGCATATAATTGCTTTGTATAACATCTTCTGCAATCTTGATAACAATTATATGAAATTGTTTGCAGAATAAAAAAGCTAAATCAATCATTTATTACCCTGAATGTCACCAGGGACATTGTTATTTCTTCAAATAAAGAATATTTTGCTTTTCCCTTCCCTTTGTTTGTTCCGTAGTGGAGGTTACGCCAGAGAAGCTATTTGCAGCTTATTGAGCAAAATGAATCACAGCACAGACATTTTCCTGCACATTATTTCTAAAACAAAAGTTCCCTGCTCATCGGGGGCTGAGGAAAAAGCATGCTGAGATTGTTGCTGTTGTTGTGAGTGTTGTTGAGTTAAACACACCGCTTGCTTTGCCACACCTGATAAATAAAACATTGAAGTGCTGTGGGAGAAAAGGGGGCTGCCTCCCTGCCTGCTTCACCCTTTCACTGAACGCACTATGGACACTGTGTCTCTGCTTTGACAGTACACACACACACACACACACACACACACACACACACACAGTGTTCACCCTCACCCCATCCCACATTCCTCCATTAGCTCACACTTAGCTATATATCTATCTACATCCACGACGTTCCATCCGGGATTGTTCTGTTGCCGCCACAAATTTCGGTACCTCCCACTTTCTTTGTGTAGGGGTTTTAAAATCCAGTTGATTCATGAGGACTATGGTTAACTGCTCCTCAGATCTCTGCAGGGTAAATCCAGACAGCTAGCTAGACTATCTGTCCAATCTGAGTATTCTTTTGTTAGACTAAAACAACTTTTGAACGTACACGTTCCACCAAAACACGTGGAGGCTATTTTCCCGAGGCTATTTTGCAGCAACACCTCTGTCCGGTGCTTAGTACCACCCAAGACGATTGTGATTGGTTTAAAGTCTTTTACAATTGCTATGACAATTTTCGCAATACTTTTAACAATTTTCCTAAAATCTTAACGCAACAACACACAAAAGGCAAAACGGTTAACTTTATGCTCAAAATCACACATTGTCAACTAAACCCGCCACTACCAATACACTATGTCTACCAAAACAATGCAAACATGTCTCAAAATCAAATAATTCTTCCATAACACTAACACATGTTCTCTCCCAACAGTAACATTTAGTCAGTCATAGCCCAATGTCATAAAAACACTAACATCAGGTGGAAAACAGAAACTGCTATCTAACTATTTTATATGAGTAAGGTCTGCCCTTATACAATACATAATAGTATATTACATTGACCATAGATTGTGTTTTACACTGCAGTCTCTCTTGAAGCCCTCTACATTTATGTTTTGTTGGGTTTAGTAAATGCTTTATTTTGTTTCTTTTGCTGCAGAAATTCAATACAAAAATGATTGACCCATCTCAGAGTAGCTTTACAGAATGTACAGTTTACAGTATGAAAAAAAAGGAAACAGTATTGTTCTGGTACTCGTCTTCTTCTGCCTTATGCAGGACTTTTACTTACTTTCTTAGTGTTCATTTTCACTGTATGTTCTTTTTCCACACAGAATCATCCCAAATAGGTCCTATTTTACTGTATGTACTACTGGTATTAACAGATAATAATCATTAATACATGTTTGAGGTACAAAGGATAAACCAAACTGTAGCCGTGAGAACAACAGGAGAGAGTCTGTTTCACTTCCTAACCCATGGACTACCAACGTGACCATTCCTAAACACCTAATACACTGTCAGCAGCAGTATGCTCTGAGACTCCTCACCGCGTTCCATACAACCACTCACTGAGTGATTTCTGCAAACATCATACATTCATAGATAAGAACTGCATGCATAATTGAAACCACACTCTGAATGGCATGACATGAGAGAGGAAAAAATATATCAATGAAAGTGCGATTGGGTACCTCTTTTTACTGCCTCAAAAGTAAACAAGAAAATGACCAAAATGGGGGGCCCCAGAAAAGCCAGATGAAAATTTAATGCATGGATATTATTTAGCTGTGCCTGGCTGAATAGTTGTTCAATAAGTTCAAAATGTATTTGTCTTAGGTAAGGAATCACGTTGTAGCATGTGAGCTGAATACGGCGGAAGGGTTTCTGCTTAAGGGATTTGTTCAAAAGTATATAATACTATAATTGTGATGAACTACAGATGTAAGACAAAGAGCAAAAAGCCAACTGTCTGAAATACAAATGCTGAAATCTGAACAGATCAATGTGATATGAACCCTGCTGGAGAAAATGACTGTTTTTGTTTCAGAGAGCTTTTACAAATGCTTAATTCACAACCAATATAAAGATAATGTGTTTGCTTTTCTTTGCTTTTCATTACCTTACAGTATCTGAATTGTCCAGGTGTGATAATTTGAACAAACCCTTCAATTATTTGCAAATTGTGGGGTTGATTGACACATACAAAAGCTGTGGTGTTACCATGTCTAATCATTATTACTCAAGCAAAAATCAAACCTTTTCATAGCATTGCATTTTATGTTACTCTTAGAGGAATTGTTTGATATATTGCGAAGCATGCTTACCGTAATCACATAAACAATCATCAATCATCAGAGGGTTGATACAACTCAAATGTAAAAACAACAATTCACAGATTTATGGAGTGTTACCTGTTGGACTATTTCTTGGGCGAGCGGGTGCAGTGACATCCTCCGCTGGTTGCCTGACAACTGCTCTTGCAATTAGTAGATTTAACACTTTAGTTTTTCGACAGATTAAACAAACAAGATGTAAGGTTAGTGAGATTTACACGTGCTGGTAGGCAGGTTTTGTTACCTTTGAAAAGAGCCATGCTATCTATTTTCCATTATTTTCAGGCTTTATGCTAAGCTAAGCTAAGCTAACCAGCAGCTGGCTCCAGCCAGATATTTACTGTACAGGTGGGAAAGTTGCATCAATCTTCTCGTCTATTGCTCTGCAAGAAAACACAAGTATATTTCCCAAAACGTGAAACTTTCCTTCAACATTTCAATTGCCAGTGCCATTACATTGAGCAACCAGTAATAACTGTCACCTAAGATTCAATCCAGTGAGACAGAAAGATGTAACAAAAATAATCTTCAGACTAAAACGCCAAAATCCATTTGGGATTGACAATTGATTGATACTGAAGAAAGAAACTTTTTGCAGCATCAGCACATGTGAAGTTCAGTTTGCTACTGATTGGCTCTTAAAGCTTCTCTGTTAGTCCTTTGCAGTATTAAATGAAAACTTAATTGCCACGGTAAACTCACGGTCACAAGCAAACAATAGTCAACAGATTGTGTCTTCTTTATATTGGCCACCACTCTCTTTTTGTTCTGCCGCTCCCACGCTTGCACACCTCCTCATTGGCAAGTTGTTTGCACCTTAAGATGGCTGCCATCTGTTCAGTAACCGCCGAGAACATCCTCCTGCTTACCAACATAGCTGACAGGTTGTAATGATGGATTACATTATCAGAGAAAATAATGAGAAAATATTTAACTCTTCACCTATATCAAACAGTAACGCAATGCTTATTTCAACTATACCAGCAAATAAAAAAGGTGTGCTTTTGAGTAAAAAAAGTCTGTGAAAACAGATTGCATGTTGTCTGACTACAATGCAGCTTTGCCTAGGCAAGAATTATGTGGTGTGTGTTCAAGCAGCAATTCCAACGCATATCTACGTTTATAGTGGCGACGCCTTCTGCTGGCTGTAATTTCATATGGGTCGCATTAGAAGATAGAAATAAAAGACCTTTATTGTTGTATATTTTGGTGGACTTGTTGGAATATTGAACTTACATTTATCAAGTGGCCAGAGAATGCTAATGCTGCTCCATGTCTTCTGCATAGGTAAATAGGCAACTGTTTCCCAAACATAATTACAGGAAGTTTCCAATTTATCCACCCTGCATAACTTTGATAAGGCAGAACTCCACTCAAAAATGCCCCAGCCAGCCAATGGATTTGCCTTGAGGCTAAAGTGCAAACTACTTTTTTTCAATGAAATAATTGGACAAAACCTAGGATAAGTTTAAATCTTAATACATGCTTTTAAAATAAGTCTAAGTTGGAAACTGAGGTTCAAGTTAAGGCACAAGTATGTTTGAACACTTTCAGTCAGTCTCTTCTGAAAGACATTCATAGCGTTTCACTTGTTTGTACACACAAAAAGGAACAGAAATAGTTGTATGAAGTATTACAAATAAAAGTTTGAGAGAAGCAGTTCTTACTTCCTCACCTCCACACAGCTGGCCAATCACTGTGTGAAGTGCAGTGGTAAAGTCGGGATATTTCCAAAGCTTTTCGACCACCCAAATTAGCAGTTCTGCTGGAGTATACAATTGAGCCCAAGTCAATTTTTAAGGGGTATGACATTAAAAATTTAAACTGTGCCCAACATGATATAAAAAGCATAATGTTTGCTACAGTTTGCACTGGATGTACAAGCGAAGCTGAAGAATTGAAAATGATTCTCTTTTCTCTTGATTGACTCTGTCCTGGTGATTTAGAAGGAATGGTGTCTGAGGCCAATGCAACACTAATTGATAGCCATCAGTTAGAATTGCTGAATTTTGCAACAAGGGTAAAATAAACCCCAAGCCACTGAGATGAAGGCCGGCTACACACTGGCTGCGTCGCACGAGCCTAGCGTTTCTGTTGCGTGTCAGCTGCGTGGATTTTTCCACGTCCGAGACACCAGAAACGTGCTGCTAGGTGACATACAGGGAGGGCTTGGATCCCCCTTGCTTGACATATGGGGAGAGAGTAGTTGACCAAAAGTATATAGACTACTGAGTTTATTAATTTTTACATTCATCTGCATTGATGTCAAAATCTAGAGACTTTCAAACATCAACATGTCTTTTATTAATATGTATTTGTGTCAAAATGACATATAAACATATTTTCCTATCAATATCTATCTATCAATATCTATCTATCTATCAATCAATATCTATCTATCAATAAATATCTATCTATCTATCAATCAATATCTATCTATCTATCTTGCCTGGAAACGCTTCCGAAACGCTTATAGGCGTTGGTTCTATTTCTAGCATGCACGCATTTCCAGCGCGGCTCAAAACGCGTGTGAGACGTGCGTGTCACGCAGGCAGTGTGTAAGCTCTAACCCTGTTAACATGGAAGGCAAAAAAAAACAAAAAACGGACATGCCACGCAGCTGACACGCTCGCGTGACGCATCTAGTGTGTAGCTGGCCTAATACTGTTAAATGCTATGCAGGGTGAGTGCTGCGCTCAGTGTAATACCATCATAAATATAATAAAATGATTACACAAGAGTGAGCAAATGGTGAGTATACGTACTCTTACATGCATAGAATGCATCGCCAAAAAATAATAGAAATTACATAACACCAGAGAGAAAAATAGTAGTCTGAAATTGAGTCCGCTGACACAAAATCCTTTCCTTTCTCTTTTTATATTTCTCAACTTTACCTTGCTGAGAATGTATTGTGAGGAATAACGGCTAATCCACTGGGAAGATGTCTTGGACTATTCCAGGAGAAAAAAAAGGCTGCTTCAGCAAATAGCAAAGTACAGGAGCAATGGCAAGGCCCCCCTCCCTCTTGCACTTTACATACAAATAGCTGTCAAAATAAAATTGCCTATTTTGAATGAGAAAATGCCTGGGACGAAAACACAACTATATGGAAGGACAAAGCAGCCCAGTGGAACTGACAGATAAAGCATGAAATAAGATATTAATGTGTTCTAAATTGAAAGACATTGCGTTATGACTTTGCAAATAAAGTAACCTCATGTCACTTTCATTACTTTTTAAATATGAATGTTATTATCAGTTTTGATATTTGGTTCTGAGATGCCTCACATCGCCTAACATAATTATGTTTTTCTTTGTTAGAGGTCACCATGATGTCAATAGAAGGTCAGCCTCTTGAAAAAGAAAGATGAACATGACTATTATTTGCTACAAAGAACATGTTAGTCTCATGGTATCAAATTCTCATAAGGTAAGTATATTTACTATTGTTCACACACAAAAGTGCTTAGGCAGAAAGATCTTAACTGTATATTCTCATATTCTCGTCTGTTGCTAGCAATAGTGACGCAGTGATTATTGACGATTCTCTCCAACCAATCACTAGTCTGCATGTTTTCACATCACCTTTTGGTATTGCCTCAGCTCCCATGGAACCTCGATGGAGGTGATACTAAAAAAACTTATCTGTTAGCAGTACCCAGGGACTTTTTTTCATAATGGAAAACCAAAAAATTTAAGTAGAGTTGAGGTCAGTCGAGCATACAGTAAGTATGTAATGTAATGGAAAAACAACATAAGTTTATATATATAAAATGGAGTATACTTCATTTTGCCAGCATGCTTAATTAAATCAAAAATTTTAAGTAAAAAGTTTAAATTTGAAATTAGCAGTACATACATGTTAGCATGTACACCTTTAAGTACTGTTGGTCAAGGAAAATAAATAATTTACAATAAAGTTCAGAGACATGACATGAGATGGCAGTTACAACGCTGCTGACTCCAAAACTGGCCATATAAAGATGGAATTTGAGCTGTGATGACATTTATGGCTGTCACTATAAATCTAGCAGCTATATTTCATCAAAGCAAAGCCCATGAGGTCAAAGGTCAAATTGCACTAGAACCTCTGTAAGCTGTCACTTAATTTGGTTTCTAAAGTGCCATAATCACAGGCTATCATTAGCTTTATCACAAAATGTAAGATATATGAGGCGAGAATGACCGAGGCATTATGTTTTTGGTATTCATTTTGATTTTAAGCAACAGCCATATAGATAGAATAATCAAGAAAAATGAGACGATTATCCATCAAGGGCATAACACAAGGCAGAAGCAAATTTATTCCTGACGAGAAGGCTCTGAATGGGCTTGATAAATCATCAAGAGAGGGGATATCATTTGGCCTCACAGCGAAAAAACGGTAGCGCAAGCATATTTCTAACCATTAAGGGCTAAAGTTAGCTTCCCCCCCCCCCTTCCCGCCAATCTATCAAAGGGTGTGCAGTCTTTAGTGTGAGCCTAACAGTGTGTGTGCCTGTGAGGTGCCCTAAAGAACAAATGTTTCATTTTCATTAGTTACCAGGTAGTGTGTGCCTCAGGGCCAGGACAGGCTATGTCAATGTCTGACTGTAAATCTCTCCTGGGAAGATAAGGGATAGAGAAAAGTTTTCAACCACTTTTCAGTTAGAATGAGGGTGGAAGTGTCACTGGAGAAATACTGAACATCATTAGAGGATATTCATCCCACTTTAAGAAGTTCTTTTTCCTGCATTAGAGTATGGCTGATGTGGCTTGGCTTCCTTCTGCAATGATTACCACTCTGCCTGTAAGCTAAAATATAGAAGCTGTTATGTTAAATAGGAACTAATGACCATCCTTTGGTTTAAAGGCCTTGTTTTTCTTAGAACAGTGTGTTCAAACTTGCTCACATTTTTGCTAAGAGATACCTTCAGGACCACTCTAAGCTTGTAACGTACATTAGCAGATGATGAACTACTAGCAACATAAAATTTTAGAAAATTGAAGACTTCCAACTATTTGTCAATTAAAAAGCCAAGGCCGACCATTTTATTTCATCAGCTAAAACAACTTTGTGCTGGCTAACAATATACTGAATGACATGCTGCAACAACAACAAAAAAATCACCATACACACTGTTCCTGGTTCTTTATTTATTCTACATGAAACAAAACCAATTAAGATAGCAGTGTGCAGGTATTCTTCCATATTGTGGTGACAACAAATTGGGGATTTTGGTCACTAGTTGGGAAATAAATATGAGTTTCTGGATTAATTACCTCTCAATATGGCAGTTTTCATAGTTAGTGGCAGAGAAATGGGAAATAAACATAGGTTTTTAAAGTGATTAGTTGATCAGTTAATCAACAGAAGTTTCCATTGTTACAGGTGGAGTCCGCCATTTTGCTGGAGCCAAATTGCCTAAACATGCATTAGGGAATCACAGGAAATTATGTATGCAATCTAGTGTGTTGTACTGTCTGTAATTGTATTTCATTGGCATCAGCCTTATATGTATAGGTATAGTGGTACCAGAGCACCCTAGGCCGAAGGTCAATGACCGATTTTATAATCATTTCATCTGATCTGAGGCCGTATGTTTTGGACACTCAGGTGAAGAGAAGAGCGAAACTGTCAACTGATCACCATCTGGTGGTAAGTTGGGTCAGGGGATGGGGGAAGACTCTGGATAGACCTGGTAAGCCCAAACAGGTAGTGCGGGTAAATTGGGAACGCTTGGAGGAGGCCCATGTCCGACAGACTTTCAACTCACACCTCAGGCAGAGCTTTTCATGCATCCATGTGAAGGCTGGGGGCATTGAACCTGAGTGGACAATGTTCAAAGTTTCCGTTGCTAAAGCTGTGGTGGAGAGCTGTGGTCTTAAGGTCTTCAAGGGGCGGTAACTCACCCTGGTGGACACCGGTTGTCAGGGAAGCCGTCCAACTGAAGGAGTCTTTCCGAGATATGCTATCCTGGAGGGATCCAGAGGCAGTTGCAAGGTACCAAAGGGCCTGAAGGGTACAAAGGGCACGAAGGGCTGCAGCCTCTGCCGTGAAAGAGGCAAAGCAGCGGGTGTGGGAGAAGTTCAGAGAAGACATGGAGAAGGACTTTCGGTTGGCACCAAGGTGCTTCTGGAAAATCGTTCGCTGCCCCAGGAGGGGAAAGCGGGGAACCATCCAAGCTGTGTACAGTAAGGATGGGATGCTGTTGACCTCAACTGAGGAGGTAATAGGGCAGTGGAAAGGCATGAATTGGGCATTTTGAGGAAGTCCTAAATCCAGCTAATACGCCCTCTATGGTAGAGGCAGAGCTGAAGGATGATGGGGGATTGTCGTCAATTTCCCTTGTGGAAGTTGCTGAGGTAGTTAAGCAACTCCACAGTGGCAACGCCCCAGGGATTGATGCGATCCGTCCAGAAAAATGCTGAAAGCTATTGATGTGGAGGTCTTGTTTAACACAACAAAATTTAACATTGCGTGGACATCTGGGACGGTACCTAGGACGTGGCAGACCGGGGTGGTGGTTCCCCTTTTAAAAAAGGGGGACCAGAGGGTGTGTGCCAATTACAGGGGTATCACATTTCACAGCCTCCCTGGTAAAGTCTACTCCATGGTGCTGGAAAGGAGGGTTCGGCCGATAATCAAACCTCAGGTTGAAGAGGAACAATGCGGTTGCAGTTTAGTGGGCTGGGGATCTCATTGCTGCTTTTTGCAGATGATGTGGTCCTGATGGCATCATTGGCCTGTGACCTTCAGCACTCACTGGATTGGTTCACAGCCGAGTGTGAAGCAGCTGGGATGAGGATCAGCACCTCTAAATCTGAGGCCATAGTTCTCAGCATAAAACCGATAGAGTGCCTTCTTCAGGTAGTGAATGAGTCTTTACCCCCAAGCAAAGGAGTTTAAATACCTTGGCGTCTTGTTCACGATTGAAGGAACAATGGAGCGGGAGATTGGTCGGAGAATCGGCGCAGCAGGGGCAGTATTACATTCAATTTATCGAACCGTTGTGACGAAAACAGAGCTGAGCCAGAAGGCAAAGCTTTCGATCTACCGGTCAGTTTTCATTCCTACCCTCACCTATGGTCATGAAGGCTGGGTCATGACTGAAAGAACGAGATCCAGGGTACAAGCGGCCAAAATGGGTTTCCTCAGGGGAATGGTTGGCGTCTGCCTTAGAGATAGGGTGAGAAGCACAGTCATTCGTAGGGAGCTTGGAGTAGAGCCGCTGATTCTTCGCGTCAAAAGAAGCCAGTTGAGGTGGTTCGGGCATCTGGTAAGGATGCCTCCTGGGCACTTCCCTGAGGCGTCCTGGGAGGAGGCCTCGGGAAAGACCCAGGACTAGGTGGAGGGATTTGGTTAATGTGGCTCAGGAAAGGGAAGTTTGGGGTCCCCTGCTGGAGCTGCTGCCCCCACGACCCGATACCGGATAAGTGGACGAAGATGGATGGATGGGTAGTTGACTTAGTAATCCCAAGTCAATCACCTTTGTTCCATTTCTCCTCTCACATCTCCTCAGTCTTTTATCTGAACCTGTCCGCAGGGCACACGTCACCACATGCTATTGCTTCAGGGCCAAATTTAGATGAAACACATTTGAGAAATTTAGACAAATGCGCAGGTAAGACAAACAACTCCAAACTGCCCGAGGGTTCTGCATTTTTACTTTTTTTTTTTTTTTTTTTGTTTCTTGTAATTCCCTTCCTGGAAAGTAATAACTTTATATCAAGCAGGCTTATGAAGAAGAGAGCCTCTGTTGGTGGATTCTGACAGGTCTGGTAGAATGGGGCTTTATGTGTCCCTTTCATTTTCACAGTGCTTGTCCTTGCAAGTGCCACTTGATTTGTTGTCTGAGCCATGTGGGTGGCACTCAAGCAGATACTGGGGAGTGTCAATCTCCCCCTGAGATTTGTTGGAACTTTCTGAAGCTATTGTGAATTTAACACCCTGGCTCATACCGTTCAATACAAGATATATGTAGGCCAGCAAAGTTTATTTTGAATAGAATATGCTCAGGGCGCCTTTAATGGGTAGCCCCCTCACTCTGACGTCCCTCCATTACTGCATGCAAATATCCTGTTTGTGTATTTGTGTGTATTTTAATACCTAACAACAGAGTGAAAAATGTGATTAATTATATTATATATAGTATATATTATCACTTAATCTTAATGCTTCTGCCATTCGTTGCTTTATTGTATTGTAAATGTAATGCCCTTTTCATGAAACCACAGACAACATAAACAGTAGGTAGCACTCACATAATAAAAGTGTCACGCCGAAAAGCTTATACTTATGTATTTGTTTATGAAATTACCAGTTTTGGTCAAGCTGAACAATCAGAATGGCCTCTGGTGTCAAAGCAAGCCTATATTCTTTGTTGACAAATTACGGTACAGCGAAAACTGTTGATTGGGTTTTTTAATAGGCAAGTGAACCTGAAATGACTGGTATGAAGAGACAATTTACAAATCCAAATCAAGTGACAGCTCTGCAATCATTCTGCTCCCCATTCATTTGGCGCCGTTAACATTCAGAGGGCTCCAGTGGTACATGAAAATGAAAAATCTCAAAGAGCAAACAAATATATGGCTGTGTAATTGTTGCCCTCTATGAATTGATTAACAACTCAGAGAGGCTTGCTGCCACATTGATGTACTTCCATTGATTATTGATTGCTTGTAATTGGACTGTCAAAACATTCTCTTGTGATATTGGAAATGGATAAAGCAAACACAAAGGTTTTACAAAAGAGGAGTGATCATGCATATACATTGTGTTGTTTAGTAGTGGAGGACGTACAACACTTGGAGTTAAAGGTTTTTAAGCACAGTATTTGAGTAAAGACGTTTTAACAAAATGATAAATTCATTTTCCTAATTATTTTTTATTACTATGAGCAATGTGGTTTCCACACGCTCAATTTTCTGCCAATGTTAAAACTGTTTAGGTTATTTCACATTGAGAGATTCTTGTGTTGGAAACATGGGATGTCTTCCATGCACCAATCAGGATTTAACAACTTTTAGATGTGTGGGTTGTTTGCTTAATGCTGCCAAGCCACTGTCAATCAAATCTGATCTACACAGTCCTGATGAAACAGATTGTTGAGTTCCTAAATGTTAATAAATAACATTTCCCAAACTGTAACTTTAATTGTTGCTTATTTAGCCATGACTATTTAATGTTATAGATGAATCAAGTGTCCATGTAGCCTGGTAAGCCAGACCCACATCAAGATGTTGGGTCTGGGAACTCACCATTGGCAGGTTTCAATCCGAGGGGCGGGATAAACGATTGTCTTTCAAACAGAATTGCGCTACAATCAACCAAAGCAACGCTGGTTGATAGATTAAACTTTTTGCCCTGTCCGGTCGGCAAAAGGCTGCAAATTACATTTGCTTCCGCTAGGGTTTTATATATATATATATATATATATATATATATATATATATATATATATATATATATATATATATATATATATATACACACACAGATGAGTAAGGTGCAGATGAATAGAAATGACATTGTGCACAGCACGAGGTGACAGAGTAAACATGAATAAATATACATACTGGTGGTTCTTGTCTTCTGAATTTTGTCCTGTAACGGACTCATCTACCTACAATGCAAACAAGTACTGTATACAGAGAGGTGTAGCTGATTAGTTTAAACACATCTAAACACATCACAGTAAGACATGAGTTTGATATGACAAAATTAAAACAGTGGATTATGACTCTAAAGATTACAATCATTTCAAAGTGCATTCATTCCACTTTTTCCATCCAATATGTCCACTTAGTTTTTTTTTAAATATCTCACTCAGACTTTAATACTTTAGATGAAAGTGCATATTTCAGAGCTAGAAAGTGAGTTAACACTAGATACAGTTCTATCTATAATATGATCTATAATATGATTTGTCTGGTCAAGCAGCATGGAACTAGCATGAACGAAGCCCTTAGAGCTTTTCCAACTGATCTCATGCATTTGTAAGAGCGCTGGATGTGAACGTCTCCTCGTCTTCTCTTGTGTTATCATGCATTTGCTCAGATGTTCTGGGTTGTAGGCGAGACCCTTTCACAGTTATGTGCACACATTTAGTTGGAAATATATATAAGATTAAGAGATTTTTTTATGCAAAGATCAATCTGAAACCTCAGCATGAGTATAAATTAGACAAATCCAAAGCAATTAAGTCACTCTGAGCCGTACTCATCTGGGATCTAATTAGATATGCTAAGAATTTTAATCAATTGATGACCATTCTTTTCAAGTTTTCAAGCACACATGAACACCGACACATTTCTATACACTAAACTTATGCGTGCATGTGTGTGTGTGTGCAGCAGTGTGAGAAGACTGAGTTGTAGTGGTCATTTTCTCCTTGATAGGACCCAAAGAGAACAGCTGTCAATGAGAGTGACCCACATGACGGATAGCTTCCTCTGCGGGGGCCAGCAAGGCCATTCGAACACAGAGACATTCACTTAGGAAATTCCCCCAGTTCTCCTGTAGAATTTATATCCTCCATCCTCTCCCAAATCAAAAGCCGTCTGCGTCATTTTCGCTACAAGCCTATAGCTGCAACCACAAGAGGTGCAAAGCAACTTCTTTCTGGAAAACAAATAAGCAGCACAACACAACAGAAACCTCCCCATGGGGAAGCCTTGAAATGGATTATCTGTCTTTAAACACCCACACTTCTTCCTTTATTTCTCTCTTCTCTTCTCGACATCTCCTGTTCTGTGATCCAAATTATAAATCTCAGCTGGAGGGTGAAAGATAAAAGTTCCCAAAGGAAAACAGCCTTTATGTAAAGAAGAGGTAGCGGTATGTGGTTGTAGATGCAATAAGGAAAGACACAGAAATGAGATGAGTTTAACTACTACTCATGTTTGTCTCTTCTTTAGTACCATGGCCACTGTGTAAAAGGATACGCTGGTTTTAGCCAGTTGGAATTGACTGACACATGTGGCTAAACATACTGTATATCCTTCAGTTTATACACCCTGCACAGCAATCTGATTGTTCTGTACTGTACATATACACCAATGTCATCAGAGCCAAACATTATGTTCTGGAACACTTGTTCTTCACCACATGTTATTTTCCATTTGTATAACAATATAACTGATTTCATGGTGAATACTGGTCCACGTTGAAAGTAAACGTGCTTCTTTCTTTGCAAACTCAGAAACCGCTATACCTTCTCGAAATGGTTGAATTTTTTGGGGAACATTTCTCCACAGGCACGGATTGGCTTCCATGGCAACAGACAAAGGCTTGCATGAACTGAGGCTTGGCCTTGTTAGCCTCAGTGATGCACCTGACAAGGAAACACATTGCTACAGCCATAACATAATGTCCACACTTGTGTTTTACTTGCCACATTAATTATTGCACTGTAAAAAGCACTCCTCACTTTCAAATGCTATGAAAACATTCAGTCAACAGTCAAAATGGAACTATCCTCACTTTTTGTAAGAGGAAATAAAAGAAAGAAAGAATTCTGCAGCTATTGTACATTTTCTACCTGTTCTCAAAGGGAAAAGGAGGTTTTTGACATACTCGTGGAGGCAGCATCTAAACTTCAGGTCTCTTGGCGGATGCTTCCCATGGCATTGGTTTGAGAGCCAACATTGCTACTGACAAATGTTGATTAAAGACACTTCAAGTCCACAGAGTATCCACCCACAATCACACAATGTTTGTCTACAATAAGGGCAAGGAACAACTGGATATATTCTCAACTCATTCATATGAAACACATGTTTGATGCTTTCATATTTTAACACTTTCACTGACCTTCCTTCCTGATGGGCCACAGTGCTGTTCTGTAGTTGTTGTTTGTAACGCTAGATTTGGTTTATCAAAGACGCTAGCATAGCAACACAGTACCGAAGAAAAGCACAGCCGAAACTTCAGATAGTTGGGACGTTTTTAACTAAATATCTTTAAACGTTAGTCAACGTCAACTGCAATTTGTCAACCGGAAAGTAATTGTTGTGTAAAGTTGTAATGCTGTGGATGCGTCATCAAATTGCTAAATCTGAGTTCTCATGACCTTTATACGGTTTTGTGCTTGTATAAATGTGTTGTGTTAACACTGTATCTTACAGCCTTTTTACAAATTATACAGCTTGCTGTTCTTTCATTTTTGGCATGAAAATATAGCCCCACAGTGCTCTTCTTCGTCCTTGTCCTGTGTGCGCGTGTGGGTGTGTGTGTGTGTGCTGCTGCTGGGCCTGACTGGTTGCTTGCTTGTTTGCCTGGTGCCGCTGAGTCACGTGACGGTACAGCATCAAATCACAAGGGGGGGGGAGCAAAGTGTGCATGCTCGGTGCTGTGACAGGAGCGGCACTTGAAAGCAACGGACTTACACAGACACAGACAGCCAGGCCACCTCTTTGATGAAACTGCAGCGGTGCATACTGTAGAGAAACTACAACTAAAGTATCAGTCTTATTACACTGGTATTGATCAATATCAATACCAACGTTGTTATTGATAATATCGATATTTGGATCGATAAGCCCACCACTAATAGACACACATTAGGACACAGCAGCAACACAGAAGCACCAAGCAAATAAGCACACACAGAAATACTACTATAGCAATAAAGACTGGTTATCTTCTTGTGATTATCGTTTTTAGTTTTTTCACGAATAAAACTACAGTACCAACATTGTAAGTCTGAACCAGAAAAACATGCCCACTCAATTCAAAACCTGTTTCTCCTTGCTATCCCCACATTCCACCACAAGTGTCTCGGGTCCAGCCTTGGGTAGCGTTACCAGTTGTTTTATTTTCCTCTCATAGTGTCAGTGCTCTTTGGTTTCTGCTTGTTTGTTTCCTCCCTGACCTCTATTAACACTTGGCAGCAGGAGCACCTTCATTATTCATAATGGCTGTCTGAAATAGTGACCGGCTACAAGTAGCCTACTAAAATGTATTATGTGCTCTGGCTTCAGCAGCCAGGTCTAACATTTTGCTGACTTCATATCAATCCATAAGTGCCAAAGATGCAATAGAGAGCCAAATGTTAAAGGAGTGCTTTCAAAACTCCTCAAAAGCAAGAGTACATTCCATAAAAGTCGCCTCCTGGCAGACAAGCAGTAGTACACCAGATGATCAGTACACACTAAGACATCAGTGATTTAGCATTTCCTTTTTGATCCAATGGAGCTGGACACACTATTAAATACATTGAGTAAAACCCCAGGAATGACTCCGTTTTGAAATGTCTATTCGAATGCCAACCTGCTATGCCAGTAACATACACATTTAAGAACATTACGGAATTGTTGTGATTGACTAATGCAATTGATGAAACCATCGCATGCTTGTAGAGACATACTGTAAAACAAGTTAGAAGACATTCGGTCATGTGCATCATATTTGCTGCATTGCTAAAAAAATATACTATAGACATTATGTATAATCTTCAATATATTCCATATGCAACTGAAGTGTGCATACAGTCTGTGGGCTCAAGCATCTAGTGCCATCCCATTATATTTGCTCTTTGCCAGCATAAACCTCTCCTCCTCATGCCATCATAACTC